>JABCKH010000015.1:0-89992 GCA_018851285.1 Lyophyllum semitale | reverse complement strand
TTTTCCCGAATTGGATGGTGGCTGTACATGTTATGTGTTATGTCCACATAACCATCGACGGACATAGCATATGAGCCGGGTAATCCCACCATGTCCGAACGATACTTGTCTCCAGCATACCCTTCAAGGCCTACAACGGGCCCTACGGCTGAGTATGAGACGTCGCGTCCAACTACGCAGGGCCGTCATTCCTGGACTAGGCAATCAAGGCCAGTGACAGCGCGTCCAATGACTTCTGCTTCTGTGAGGCATGAGGGTAGTTATGTTATAGCTCTCTTGGAAGGGAGAGGTGTTGCACGGGAGGTTGGGATAGCTGCTCTTGACAAAGATACTGGCAAAGTTATGCTTGTACAGGTTCGGAAAAGTCCATTCCCAGTTCTCTTGGTTTCGAGTATTTGACGCGTTATGCAGCTTGCAGATTGCCAGACCTACGTGAAGACTCTTCATCAGATGCACCTGCATTCGCCGTCACTTGTTCTGGTCCCAGACACGTTCCTTTCTGCGTCTGATAACCCGTCAAGCACCTCCGGGAAACGTGCCGCTAATACGTCTATGCTTGTTGAGTTCATCCGCGAGGAATTTCCAGGAGTTCCACTGGAGCCCATAGGAAGACGATATTGGAATGATTCCGGGGGTTTGTCATGCCTATCTATATCGATATCTCGTTGATGACCTCGCGTCATACAGGTCTCGAGTTTATACTTCAACTCTGTGTCGAGGATGACGAACGCGCAGGGACCGTACTCGCAGTATCAAATAAGTGCGCATATATGAAGCCTATCCTGCAGGTTCTGTTGAACTGATGCGTTCCATGCCAGATATTACGCCTTATCGGCAACTTGTGCTTTGTTCAAACATGCCGAATCAAAATTAAATACCAGATTTGCGGCGGGCTCCCTACGCATTCGCTACGTCCCTGTGGAAGGAACCATGATGATCGACCCAGATACTGCGAGGAATCTTGAGCTTGTGGGAAACATGGCACATAAGAAATCAACCCAGTCTCTTTTCGGGTGAGTTTTTCAATACGTTCCGTTGCCAGAAAATCGTTAATGTTTGCTTCTAGGACGCTGAATCATACTTACACTGCGATGGCGGCGCGTCTTCTCAGAGCTAACATACTCTCACCGGTCACAAGTACAGTTCAAGTCTGAGTCCTCCGGCTTCCTACGCTGATGAACTTTCGTACCAGTCCAACCTTCCATCGATGCAAGGCTCGACGTCGTTGAGGGTAACATCAACATAAGCTTCATGTTTCGCATATTTTTTTTTCAACCCTTGTCATAGAGTTCATCCAAACGGAAGATCGGTATACTGATGTTCGTGATGCCCTCAAGACTCTCAACAAGATGGACTTTGACAAACTGATCGTCTCGGTATGTGTGCGATTTCTCATATGGCGTTCGTATGTGAAAAAAATCCCTTCCACTTTACAAGCTTGCCTCTCAAGAAGTTCGGATCGCCAACACGGCTAAACCTGCCTCTGCCAGAGTGCTCCAAATGCTCAACCTTCGAAGCGTCGTGAAGAACCTTCCGCTATTGCAAAAGGCTCTTGTTGGTAGCCAGTCACAGCTGCTCAGGATCATCCATGACGTGCGTTTCTATTCCTTTCATGGCTTCTTCCCTGTCTTATAAGTTATATACCAATACAGTTGATCTCCGACGAGCGCCTTGCAAAGATTCAAGCGCTTGTGAGCGCAAACTTGAATGAAGATGGAGCTCCTGCCAAGGTAAGTTGTGTTGTGTTTCCGACCTCGCA
Organism: Lyophyllum semitale; assembly: GCA_018851285.1. Classification (NCBI taxonomy): domain Eukaryota; kingdom Fungi; phylum Basidiomycota; class Agaricomycetes; order Agaricales; family Lyophyllaceae; genus Lyophyllum; species Lyophyllum semitale. The sequence continues at coordinate 88,233 of JABCKH010000015.1, read as the reverse complement.
CCTCTAATATGTTCCGTGTAGGGTGGCATAGGCGCAGTGAATGCTCGAGTTTACGCAGTCAAGGTAAGTAAAACTCCGAAGAGTCTTGTCCAGAATGGCCGTAACTGGTTCATTTCGCAGGCCCACTGCAACAGACTTCTGGATGTGGCACGTGAAACATACAAAGAGAACGTCGGCGACATCTTTCAGCTGAACCGAACCCTCTCCGAGGAGCATGAGCTGCCTCTGACTTTAGTATATCAAGACTCGGGGTTCGTGTTTGCACTCAAGAAGACTGAGTTGGAGGGCGAGTTGCCGAAGGGGTTTATCAATGTTTCTTTGAAGAAGGGGAAGTGGGTGTTCTCTAGTATGGACCTGGTAAGTCGATGGGTGCTACGCTGATTCGTGGCTGACTTCTTCGAACGCGTGTAGAAGAAAATGAACGCGAGGATGAAGGACGCTTTAGATGAGACTTTGGTGCTGAGTGATAAGTAGGATGGCTATCTTTATCGGTGTTGGGACCAAGCTAATTACTTTCCTCGTAGAATAATACAGGACCTCGTTGCTGAAATTCTTGTCGACGTTGGTGCACTCTACAAAGCGTCTGAGGCAGTGAGTTTCCTTGCTCATTTCCCTATTTTGCTATGTGATTGAGTGTTACCAGGTCGCGCTTTTGGACTTGCTGTGGTCTTTCGCACATTCATCCATCAGTGCGTAATCACGTCCAATGCCATGAATTCTTGCTCATTTCTTTGTCAAGTGCACAACTATGGTGAGCACCAGCCTGGCCTTGTCTATTCTTCACAGTTCTCCGCCAACGTCGCTTTCAGTGCGTCCGGAGTTTACAGGAACTCTTGCAATCAAGTCTGGGCGGCATCCTGTGTTGGAGACCATCCAGTCTGCGGGAACCCTTGTTCCAAATGATGTTTACTGCGACGACTCATCGTCGTTCCAGATCATTCAAGGACCAAAGTGCGTATTTAACTCTCCTCCGAGGTCTGCGTAGGCTGAAATCACTTTATTTAGCATGTCAGGTTTGACTCTGGTATCGTGATATTTCATACGCCGTTTTTCTGACCGCGCGTTCGTGACAGGAAAGAGTACATATCTGAGACAGATCGGTCTACTCGCCGTGATGGCTATGTGTGGGTGCTTCGTTCCTGCCGAATATGCAAGCTTCAGGTGTGATCCGAGAAAGGTTCCTTATCATCCGTATACTGATTCCCCGCCAGGATCCACGACTCTCTGTTGACGCGACTCTCAAATGACGATGATATGGAGAAGAGCTTGAGTACGTTCGCTAGTGAGATGACATCGTCCGCTATGATTATAGGTAACGATCTGTTTATCGATGTCGACCCAATCCAGCTCATCCTTGATCGTATAGGGCTCGCTACTGCCAATTCTCTCGTCCTTATTGACGAGCTGGGCCGAGGGACCTCTCCAAGAGACGGCATTGGCATTTCACATGCGATCGCCGAAGAGTTGATCTCAATTAAAGTAATATTCATCTTTCTTTGACGGATGAACTAATCTCAACGTCGTTCACTTAATCCAGCCATTTGTTTTCTTTGCAACGTAAGTTATGAATGTGCCGCCGCTGCCGATTAACCTAAACAATGTCTTCAGACATTTCAAAGAACTGACCATGACGCTTTCTCGCCAACCGACTGTGGTCAAGTACGTACCACGCAGTGCTAGCGCTTCATTGGTTGACTGACCACCCTATTCCAGTTTGCATCTATCCGTGCATGTGAGCTTTGAAAGTGGCTTGCTAGCCAGTGACATCTGAAATGCTCATTTTGATAGCGCACCCGTCAATCTGCATCGAACTTCGGGCTTACGTTCCAATATAGGTGGGTTTCGACCCATCGCTGACTTTTTCTACGTGGGATTAATATCTGATCTTCTTGAAGGATTGTTGACGGAGCGCCAGATGATTCGAATCATTACGGTGCGGTCATCGTGATCTGAGGTTCCCATCGCGATTCATCATTATGCAGGTCTTGAGCTCGCACGTCTCGCTGATCTTCCTGATGACGTCTTGACGGAGGGCAAGCGAGTCGCAGAAACGCTTGCTGCACTGAACGCCAAACACGAAGCGGAGAGCGAGAGCAGTCAAGCCGCGACCAGGCGCAAGGCGTTGTTGCGGGTAACTCGTTCTCCGTCATTTCTGCGTGGACTTCGAAACCGATTCACGCTTGCTTATCGTTTCTCAATCTAACCTTGCCAGCTCCGAACACAACTCACTCAGGCAATCGACCACTCCGCGCTTCCTGATCCAGAACTTCGGGCATACCTTCACCGATTCCAAGACGACATCGCCAAAGCTTTTTTGCACGCAAATTAAGACTACTGTGGTTCCTACGCCTGTTATCTTCTCAAATTGTCTCACTGTTTCCCACCTGTACTCTTTACATGAAAAGCAACGTTGTTAACATCGATTTATATACATTGAAGAATAAAGAGAGTCGACATAGTGTGTGCGAAGAATTACAGCATGATGGCAAAATGTGAGTCAACTGAGGTTCCATGGTCCGAGGGTGGCGTCACAAGCGACATCGACATAGTTGCTTCCTAGCAGAAAACACCCGCTTCCCTCAACAGAGCTCTGACTTCTGGCGTATCTGGCTTCATTTCCCATTGAGCACCGGGCGTAAAACACTCCTTAACCCGCTGACGTTTGTATGTGTAGGCCACTTCATACTTACGCATCGGGCCCATCTGCATCGGGGTTGACATGTCATAGAATATCGACAGGACGTCCTTTAAAAAATGGACAAACCGGTGGTACAATAACTTGGTCGTTCCCGAGGATCGTTCCTTGGCGCCACTTGCGATACCTGCCTTCGCCGGCAAATACCCAGACAGGAGTCCCGGCCTAGTATGAAGTATTGAAATGTGAAGGGCGGAGCGGACAGGTCTGGAGAGCTTACTTCAGCGTACCAATAGAAGTTTTCTTCCAGGGTGTGTGGATGGACGTCGTTGAGCGTGTCGATAATGGTGGGCTCGACGGTTTCTTTCCAATTCCTAAGGCGCATGGCAGGTTGAGTTGGTGAGGTGAGAAAAGGATGAGAGTTACTCGGGGACTAAAATTGGCGAGTGGCGCTGGGTGATAGGGGAACTCTTGGACCGTTGGGTTGTACTATATTTTTTGCCCATCTTAAATACCTCTCTAGAGTGGCTCAGCATGCGGGACTTGAACCCAAATTTGATAATATGCCCAGCCACATCAGAGACTCGGGACAGAATAAACGGAGACAACGGCGTGTTAAGCAACGTGATTGCCCTGAGGAGACAAAAGTAGGCAACCTTCGCGGATCGGCTTTCAGCAGGTCGATCAAAAATCTAATCGGGAATGCTGGTGCCTGCAGCGCCGAGATCTGAGCGGTACCGTACCAGAATGCCAAAGCAGGGGCATGGATATGTCCGCAAAGCTGATGGCTCTTGTTCCAGTTACGGATAACTGAAAACAACACGAGGGAGTAGTTAAGGAGAGAAAACGCCCAGATGTCGAAAGATGGTGATGGATAACAGATGGGCCAGCCGCATGTATGGTCATGCGAGAGGATGTTGTGGGCGATGAACATTGAGCCTTCCGCTTCGAGAGGCTTCGAGGAAGAGAGAAGGGAACCGTGTATGATCAACGTGGATTTACGCCAGGGCCACGAGGCAAGAGGTAGACTGTCCATTCTCGCTGTTTCTTGCTGAGTAGGTCTGTCTAGATTAAGAGTATGTGCTTACTATATTCAAGTTGATTATAACAAGAGACTTTTGGAACCGCCGTTGGAACAAGGCCAAAACAAGGCACTACTTACTAGTGGGCACGCAAGAGGATTATTGATCTGCAATCGCTAGTCTTGAAGTCGTGACTCGTCGCGTCCAAGTCGCGTCGCCCAAATTTCATTGGTGACTGTTTGTTTTCCTCCGAGCCCCCAAACATCGAGTCCAAATCGAGTCTGGCGGCTGGCCCTGCAGCCCTGCGCAGTGCGTAAGTACAGGTGCGCCATGTTCAGATTGGCTTTTCACCCATCTCTAGACGGCTATAGACTATAGTGCGTTTATGTAAAAGTTCTTTGCTTTTGAAATTGTACTGATCCGGCATTTTAGGCTCTTCGTTACTTCATTACAACACCGAGCCCTCCACTCGTCCATTCTACAAGGATAGAGGCGGTCATAATTTGGGGGAAGGAGTAAGCAGCGGGATACCTTCTCAGGTGCTGCGTCACTCTACCTCAGGACTGCATAGCTGCAGCAACTCCACGCCTGACAATCAAATAACCATCACAAGCAAGTTTAATTGTCGTACCTGTACGTTCTCGCGCTCTCAATGGTTCTACACGCACCTCTACCGCCCGCTTAAATGAAATCTCATCACTGTTTGGTGTGCTCTCTTGTTCATGCTTCGCAGTCCTGGATATTGGTGGAAAATAGACCAGACCTGGAGCCATTATCGTTCGCATTGGTACCCACCACGGACGAACATCCCCTTGCCACTTTTCCAAGATCCACCACGACTGACACCCGGTGCACGATATTGAAGAACCCTGGCTGTTGACGATGCATCATCGAGCGGATGAACGAACCTATGCCTTTTGGCCGTGTATCACACAACGTCCAGAACACAACGACCTCCACTTCAAGCAGGGACAACGTGTCACCCGGTGGTATAATGAATTCAAATGCCGTCTTCGGTTGTGGTCGAGGGCCGGCCACTGCCAGTCTATCAAATACCGTGGTCCGTTCATTGGGGGCGTACTTCCACAGAACACCGTCTTGTTGAGTATACCAACACCTGCGGTCGCATCTAAACGATGCATCTCGATGTCCCAATAATGTCGATATACATCCATGGGCCCAGGTGAGCAGGTAACGATGGACGCAGAGGGTGAAGTCGCGATGCGGACTTGGCAGATACCAAGCTCATAGTCTGGGACGTCGGTAGACCTGCTGTGGGTGCAGAGATTGAGTTTGGTCATATCAACCCCGAGCCATCCTGATCCAAGAGGGGGATCTTCTCCTCGATTCATATTGAACTACGCGTACCGTATCAGTTTCTTCCTTCGTCGGCTCTAGGTGCCTTACCTCAACATTGATGCAAGAAGCCGTCGTGAAGTAGGTGCATTGCGGATCGTCTGTCATGCGACAAGAAAGCGTAGATGTGAACGGTAGGTTGATCATCTTGCGACTGTACTGTCCAGTTCCGTTACCTCCTCCGTCTCCAGCGTTGACTCCACCATCGCCCTCGATGCCACCACTGCTGTCGTCTCCGTTATCCCCGTTCCCCCCTCTATCCTTTGTTAATGTGCCCTCTTTTTCTGTACCGGTTGGTTCCTCTGCACCTATCACAATTATCTGTGATCTTCCTGTCAACTTGCGTGGACTGACTGTTTGTTATGCATTGCTACTTCGCGGATCATCTTTATTGGTTAGATGTGCAGCGTGAATAGGGGCCGTAGACTGCCACATGTCTGAAATGTGAGACCAAGTGGATCCAGCTTCCAAACTAGTCGCGAGGGCCACGACATCTGGATGGAAAATCCGAACATCCAAACAGTCCGAACCCAGACTTTTTCGAACAGGGTACATAGACTCTGCATTATAATTATGATCATAACGCGCTGGCAGAAATAGACCCCGGATTTCCGATCCGGTAGTCCGGTAGCCCGACCTTTTATGTAAATTTCTGCGTCTCCCGTTGTACGCAAGTTTACAACAACGCAGTCGTTCACCTGCGGCACGCAGTGTAAAGATGAAACCACCTTTCAAGCGTCTGCGTTCGTCATCTTCCCCTATGACAATAACTTGCATACCTTCAGGACTCTTCCGTAGTTGGCGTAACCTTATCATTGCCGCTATCGTGCGTGCGCTCAGGATTGTCTGGCCCGCTCTGGATGCGCTCATGTACCGTATCGACCACTCCCCCGGCATACCTGTGCCAAATCCATCGAACCCATACTGGCTTCTGCCCCCGTCTCCCATAGCGACACATGGCTCCAGCCCTGACGCGAAACTCCCTGCTTATGCCGATGTGGTAATTATTGGGAGCGGGATAACGGGGACATCAGTTGCGCGGGAGTTGTTGGATTGGGAGCGGGACCATAAGGAGGGTGGTGAGCCGCTGCAGGTCGTGATGCTGGAAGCGAGAGATACGTGCTCCGGTGCCACGGGAAGGTGGGCACGCTTCTTTCATATTGAAGTTCTTCCTATGTTGACTATATGCGTGATTTTGCTAGAAACGGTGGCCATATCAATCCTCTGTTATACGCGGATTACACGGAGCTCAAGGATAAGCATGGTTTGGAAATTGCGAAGCAGATTATACGCTTTCGGTTGGAGCATAAGGCCCAGCTTTTGGCTGTCGCCGCGGAGGAAGGCCTGCTGGAGGAATCCCAGTGTCGTGAGGTCCAGGCATTCGATGTCTACCATGATTCTGGGCTGTATCAGGCTGCCAAGAAGAAGCTTGCCACGTACAGTGCTGATTTACCTGAGGAAGGTGCTAACTTCCAGGTACATGAAGGCGAAGGCGTCATAAAGGTACATTACTTTCATTGAAATTATAATAAGCATCTTATGTCTATGTACCACAGGATCTTCAACTATCTGATCGTACAGCCGGCTGCTTCTCAACGCGCGCAGGCGCGGTGCACCCTTATCGTCTTGTCACTGGGATACTCTCTCGACTTCTACAAGAATATTCAAAGTTAGCTCCGTTCTTTCTTTCGAATCTTTAGCCATGTGCTTACCTCGGTATATAAGCTTCCAGCTATTTACACAGACACCATGCACAGCTATATCTTCGCCTGATTCCAATTCTTCTCCGGAACTTTACAACGTTATTACACCTAGGGGGACAATCCAAACCCCTCACGTCATTCATGCGACCAACGGCTGGATCTCCCACCTTCTCCCTGCCCTGCGCGGCAAAATCATTCCGGCGAGAGCGGTTATGACCGCGCAGCGCCCTCCGAGCGGGCTTGGAGAGGCCCCGGCTGCCAGCACACCGAGCAACTCCGTAGCTCCACAACAGGCAACCGCCTCTACAGAGTCGTGGGCGGGCATGCGGTCGTTTGTGTTCTATCCTGAAAAGGACGCGGATTCGTATGACTACCTTACGCAACAACGCACGGCACGCGAGGGGGCGAACGGCACACGTACGGAGTATCCGCCACCCGCGGGGGAGATGATGCTCGGCTCGGTAATGGGTCAGGGGGATACTCTCTTCACGGAATTCGGGAATACGGATGATCGCCAGTGGAACGTGGCAACACAGGACCACTTGCAGCATGCGCTTGATAGCTACTTTGACGTTGGGAATGCGAAAGGCGAGGAGAAGAAGGGGGATTCACAAGACGATGTGAACAGTGTCTGGGGTGGAATTTTGGCCGTTTCGGTGGATCTACAACCTTGGGTCGGGAGGGTATCTAGTGAAATTTCGGGTCGGCATGCGCCAGTGGATGAGGGTTCGAAATCTCGGATGTCTGGATCCTCGACTCAGCTGGCGGCATCTGGCGAGTGGATGGCTGCCGGATATTCGGGTGAGGGAATGTGCCACGCATGGATGAGTGGGAAGGCGCTGGCGCACATGGTTCTTGGGCTGGACGAAGCGACTGTTGGCAGAAAGGAGAAGGAACGTTCCGGAGGAAATGCTGTAGAAGGATGGCTCCCCCCTGTGTTCAGGGTTAGTGAGGAGAGGTGGAAGAGGGCGGTGATTGAGGACTTGATCGCAGACTTCTTACCAGGTTAGTTTTCTGGACAGTGTATGGATGGAATAGGATGGAATGGACCTAGAGCACGAAACCGAAGCATAAGAGGGCTGAAAGACTGCCAAGTTGAACTAAACTTTCTCTAGATTTCGAGAACAACGTATGCGACTCAGGAGTGCATCCCTGAGAAGCTGCATGGAAGAGGAGCATCATAATTTGTGTGGAAGCCGAGGATGAAGGCACGCGACGGGCTTGGCTCGCCTGGGCTTGATCCATCAGCATAGCCACAATCATTTGCCTCGCCGTTGCCACCACTTTAAACACGATGATCCAGCGTTCCCTTTCATCACCCACCCTCTTTATCATCTTCCCGTTTTCCTCCCCCACCTCCCTTCCATCCGATCTCCCATGTTCTCCAATCTTATCTCGTCGACTGCGCTCTTGTCGCTCGTGGTCCTCATCGCAGACATGTCCTCCGTCTCAGCATCGAACATTCATCACGTCCCCAGGATCCGTCACCACCAACTGACGAACCGCCTTACGAGCAGAGCGCTCGTCAACAGCCCACCCAAGAAGATAAGGAAGCGGAGGACGTGTGGGAAACCTACCACGGCGACCCCTACGAAGATTGTGCAGACCACCCCGCCCACCGCACCGCACACCACACTCATTTCGTCTTCGAGCACCAAATCCACTCCCCAGCCCACCCCTACCAAGAACAGCTCGAGTGGAGGCGGGGGCGGGACTGGGCTTAGTGGGCTTAAGCCACCCGGCTGGCCTACACTCACCCAAGCTGGCGCTGCACCCGCTTCTTCACACACATCCGCCGCGGACCCGTTCCTCATGGAGCTGTCCAAGTCGTACAACAACGCAAACAATGCTTTGTACAACCAGGTCCACAACGGTGTCATGACATACTAGTACGTCTGCTATTTCCCTGCTTGCGACGCGTTTTTAACCACCTATTGTGCAGCGGTCAAGGACTAGGAGCTTGCGGCGACACTTATGACGACCAGTCGTTCACCGCCGCCGTCTCTAAGCTCATGTACGACTCATGGCCCGGCGCTGCTGCCGGTGAAATGAATCGGTAAGCCTCACCGCTCCACTCTCGCACGCACGCCCCTGACTCCACTCCAGCAACCCCATCTGCGGCCCCTTTGTTCCCGGACGGAAGACGATCAACCAGGCTGGCAGCTTCGTAACCGCCATCAAGGGCTCGTCGTTCGTCAATATCGGTGGCGACGGCCTCCTCAACTGCGACACCACTTCCCAATGTCACATCCCCCTCACCGCGACGGTGACGCACGGCGGCAAGTCGATCGTGGTCAAGATCGTCGACCGCTGTGAAGCGTGTGCGGTTGGAGATATTGACCTGACGCCTGCTGCGTTTGCGGCGCTCGCGGATATGGCGCTCGGGAGGACGGATGTGCAGTGGCACTTCAACAAATATTGATACTGATGCGCCGGGAGGATACACTCAATGACGGAACGTTTTTCCGTTCATCGCTCATTTATTCTGGATATAGATACCCTTAGATCCCCCCCTTCCCTCCTCTTTCACTAATCATGCGTTTCCTGGATGGATTCGTAGACAAGGCGAGATCCTCTGTTACTTATATTTGCGGCTGGTCGGGGGCGTGGTTCCTCGCGCGCCAAATAACTTATTGCTTTGCATTCTCGACGCTAGCTATGTTCTGGCATACATAGTATACTAGTAGCATACGATTTGATATCGACGTGTAGCTGTGCTTTACTTTAAATACCGTTTGTAAAGATCCTCATTTGCTCAAATCAAGACCAATTCTTAAATTCTTCAATCTAATTTGACCTCGCCACCGTCTATATGCAGTCCTCCAGTGATCACTAATTTCTCATTTGCTTTCCCCGCAATCACCCCACTCCCCATGAAGTCTTCTTCGATCGACTCGCCATGGTCGCGGGCCATTGCGTTGTCTAGAGCTATCTCAGAGTCGCAGCGGGGTGTCTCGCGTGGCGTCATGCGTGCACACAACAAGACAGGGAAGACGGATGTGTTCACAAAGTGTTGATGCCGATGCGCTGGTTGAACTCACATGGAAGGACGGGTACGTTTCCTTCCGTTTCCTCGGGGGATGCACCGACGAGGCGAGATGCCTTGGTTTGAGGATTTGCGGCTGGTCGGAGGCGAGATGCTGTCGGGACCTTGTCTGCCGATGAGTCCTTTAGAATAGCATATGTTCTCTGCATTCTCGACGGTAGCTACATTCCTCTACATTCCGGCAACGTACATGATAAGTACTACTAGTATGTGGCGCCAACGCGCTCGCCGATTATGGCACATCAATTAAATGCAGAACCGGTCCAATCATGAAGGCTGGATTACCAGTCACCGAAATCCCTCCATGCTTGATCTAGCTTGACCTCGCACATTTTCAATTTAAAGTCCTCCACTGTCCGCCAATTTCAGATTTTCTTTCGTCATCACCACTCCACTCCTCATGAATGATCCCATTGACACTTCTTCGATCGACTGACCATGCTCGCAAATCATCGCGTTCAGCAGAGCTACGTCAAAATCGCAGCGCAGCAATGGCATGGGCAGCGGGGTGTCCTGCGTGCCGTCCTGCGTGCCCACGAAAAGACAGGTGTCATCCTCAATGCTCTGCGAGTCGAACACCAAGAAGCAGTGTAGCATGAACCCTTTAGGCCGGGGATTAGCATCGAACCAATCCCTCACCTCCTGGACAGTGTGCCCCACGAAGGCAGTGGGAGGTAAGTCAACAGGAGGAGAGGAACCGTTCGCAATACTGGAGATATCTTTGGTGTCTATGATCACGATGCGGTCGGCTGTATGTACCTCGTAAGTTGGTATTTCGTTTTCTTCTAGGTATTCCTCCGTGCATTGCAAGAAATGGTTTAATGTCTATAGATAGAGTTAGCGTGAACATGGACCATTGGTGATCATCAATGAATGGCTAACAGAGGTAGGGATGTCTGCTATGCAGAATACTGGGCATCGTGTTTCCAATTTGAAGTCGGTCATGGCGTTGAGAGGTGAAAACGGGAGATGTAATACCGGATAGCTCTTTCTAGTACTCGAGAGTCGATACCTCTCGCAATGATCACGGATCTTCCCGACTACAAATCAAGTAAGTACATGGATGAATGCTCATTTCGCTTGAAAGGGTGTTAACATCCATTGTGTGATAGGGAAGGAGAGCGGCCACACCAGTCACTTCAAGGAGTGATGGAGGCTCAGGGCCCGCACGCCCAAAGGCAACTACGACCTTCTCCATCCCGATCAACGACGTGGTCACGAAGCAACTGCGCGCCTGGGAACACCGGCGACAAGGACAAGAAAAGCAAGCTGCATCTGTTCCAGACAATCCATTCCCCTGGGAAATACGCACTCGTCACTGGGAAATGGCCTTACGCCACCGTGAAGGGAAAGTTGCTTCCCCTGAGAGAGAAGAAGCCCAAGGTTGGCCCAAACAACCTCCCACCAGGACGAGTGGCGCCTGCAGGTCATGTCTGGCATCCCTCTATAAGAGGGCCCGGCCCTTCACACGCCGGTACTCCGGGTCATCTAGTGAGCGCCCAGCAAAGACAACCCCCTCGCCGTCAAAACCACGAGCACTACATGAAGCAGAAGGTTGCTGAAAACCTTGCCAGATTTGAGACAGACTTTGGCCCTGCGAAGAAGGGCAAAGGTTCAGGACAAGTGCACTGCACGCATGCAGACACGTACAATGAGCCATGCACTGGCACACCCCGTTCCTCATACGCCAGCGCATCCCGACCCCCATGCACCAGCACATGCCATGCAACTGATAATGGAGTGACCTTCCCCGAATCACCCAGCACCGCATGGTCAGCCTTCGAAGCTATGTACCAACAAAGAAGAATAAAAGGCTAGGAGACTCAACCGAGCTGTCCAGTGTCTGGTCATCAGGGAATTATTTTGATGGTAGATAATCAGTACGCGAATGGATCGAGGTTGAAGAAAGAATCACTTAGTAGTGAAGAGAGGCAAGGCGCTGCAAAGGCAAACTTAGGCTTATAGAAGAGGGACTAGAAGATCCTCCAGACAGATCCTCCAGAAACTGAATGAGGATGCGTCAGGTTGGAGATATGCGGAACAAGCGAATGTGTACCCATAGAATGAAAAATTTCCAACAAAGGTTGATTCATGGAAAAAGCTAAGAACGTTGGATTGTGTCTTTGCAGCGGCTACCAGCTTGAGTGTATATTTATAAATCAGATGTCATGGGTAAGAAAACGCGTGGACGTACAATATGATACAAGTACGATAAGAGGTTGAGAACGCGTGAACGTCTATAAATAGATCTCGGCCCGATGGCATCACGGGAGTTGTCGATCGCGTTGATGCCAGAGACGCGTCCGGCTTTTGGGTGGCCTGAGTCGCGAGAGCGCGTTTATGGTAAGCCCGGTTATTTGTTACCTAAGTATAGGCAGCCAAGACAGTTAATTACACTCGCAAACTTATAAAGAACTTCTATATGCTCACAGGATGTCGACGGCCTATCTAAAAGCAGCCTTCCTCAACCGCAAAGCAGCCCTCACAACGCGAGATGCCGAGCTGATGCGAGATGAGAACCCGTCGGAATATATGGCTCGTAATAAGCACATTTGAAAGCTAACGTATGTTTTTTACATTGAAAGATCGCGACCGTTTACAAATGGCGAAACTCACTCATCAGCTTTTCAAGTCACAAGCGCTCTTGAAGACCGGTCATTTGGACGTAAACTGCTGCCATGGCTAATAGCCTTTTGATAAGTGCGGCGCTTGTAACCTAGAGCTCCCTACGCGCTGACTTCTATGTTAGACTGGAAATGACGCTGGAAGGTGGTTTGAAAGAATCGAAGCCATGTGGGAGGTGAGAAAGGGCGGAAAGGGCCTCTGAAAGGAATATTTTCGCCGTTTGAACAAAAGCCGCGTAACCGCATGTGGCTGATCTGTGAGCGAAGGCCATCCTTTGATCATAATAAGAGGTGAGTCGCTGCTTCGATTTACGTTATGTAGGTAATGGAAAGTTCGGCGAAAGTCTCGCGGGACGTCGGAAAATGAGAGGTGTGGCGACGGCAATCCGAACGAGACGGAGTAGAAGGGTTCTTCCGCCGTTCAAAGTTTTCAAGCTGAGAGTCCTCGGGGATTTCTTTTTTGGCCAACGATTCGGTTGTTGTACGCGTTGAGGTTCTGCGAGTCTACAGCTTTGGTTGAAGGTTGAGTTAGGCGACGATTGCGCAAGTCGATAAAGGGAACGCGAGTTAAGGCCTTTCACGGAGTTAACCACGTGAAGGTATTTGAATTTATTTTGATTGTGGCTGGGTGATTGGCAACAGATTTGCCTTTGGAGGCGGTCACTGTTGCCAGCGTCCGACTGTTCCACCATCTACCATCTGCTCGCCGTGGTAAGGCAACGACGAGCATCGTTCCTTTGTATCGTAGACCGTGGTAAGTGTGCCCAGCGTCAGTGCTGAACGCGTCAACTGATCATCCACGTCGGCTCTGGCTAGTTACTCACGGGTAGGCTCGCTTGTACTTCGGGTTTCCTGATAGTCCATGGCTGTACTTGCACCTCCAGACTGGCAACAACTGTATCCTTCAAAAGAGAACACAATGGATGTACCAGCTACAAATAACATGAACTCTAGGCAACGCTCGTCACCTGCTAACGACAACCAACAAATTCATCCATCCCAGCACCCGCAGCAAATTCAGCCTCCACACCAACCCACCTTCTCATATCCAGTTCAGCAGCAGCCTCAAGGCAGCTGGACACCTTCCATAGCCGCCGCCCCATTTTACCCTTCCTTTTACCAAAATCATCAGCAGCAACCGCAGCAGCCCTACCCTGCACAAATACCCCAGCAATCACCCTACTTCGACCCCGCAAACGCTCAACTGGCACAATGGGCTTATCAACAGATGATGTTCAACGCCCAGCATGGATTTCCACCCCAACAACGGAATCCTGCTGCAAATGATTATTTCGCTCAAAACCAAATATCGCCCGCTTTCAATCCCTTCCCTAGCGGTACCCCACCCCCGCACCAGAGCCATAGAGGTGGCGCAGGCGACCACCAGCAGCAGTCTGGGCAGCAGGGGCAGTTCAGCGGATTTCACCCATACCGCCGTCCTAGTCGGCAGCCACAACAACACTCGCCTGATGTGAGTGACAGGCGCCCAGGCGTTCCTGGCCCACCTCAGCCACCATACAAGCGCCCAGAGGCATCGGCATCTACTTCTTCCGTCAACTCATCCACAAGTCAGCGTCAGCGAACCGACAGCAACCAAAGTGGTCACAGCGGCCATAATACCCCGTCATCGGTGAACGGAAGCGTCCGTGCCCGGAACGTGTCTCCATCCGTCCAGTCTAACCGAAACACCCCTTCACCTGCGTCGTCGTCTGGATCGTCGGCGCCTGGGCAATTACGCGTTCCTCATCACAGGGCCTCGTCATCATCATCATCAAATTCGGCAGCGCGGCCTTCGGGTATCTCACCGCCCCCGCCATCATCCACTACAACCACCTCGTCCGCCAATGCTTCCTCCACCCCCGCCAGCACTTCTCCCCCCAGTGCCACCCCGCGTCCCGCCCGTCCATCTCCCCGTCCATCTCCCCTATCACAAGGAAACTTTACCGCACACGAACGGCGGATGTCACGCGATGACAGCGATCCCATACTGGATCCTACTCCAAGTGCCAGCATGATGCGGAGTGGCGGTCTCAAGGGCCGGCTACGACGCGCCTTGTCCTTCAATGCAGCCCAAACGTTGAAGGAGGAAGAGGCTTCGGATGACGAGTCTATCAAGGCATCGACGTTTGGCAGCTCAAGCAAGCTAAAACCTAAAACGCCTGCGATTATCACCTCCGCGGTGGGCAAAGCCAGCGGGTCTGCGCCAGTTCGGGGCGCTACTGATGGTACCGACGACGCGGGATCGACGGCGACGGTTCAGACAAAGAAGAAAGGCCGCGCGGCTTCTTTATTCAATGCGAGGTTGAACGTCAGCACGGATAATATCTCGCTTTCGTCGACTGTCAGCAGCGCCAGCGTGATGATCCGGAAGCTGGGGTCCATGGGCAAGCTGGCCAAGCGAAATTCACTGGCTGGAATCACGTCTTTATTCAAAGATAAGGACAAGAAGAAGAAGGACGTGGATGGGAAAGGAGGAACGGCTAAAGCAGAGGCCAGCGAAGCCAGTGTCTCGCATGTCACTGCCGAGCTGGATCGGACGAGCAGTGGCGATTGGACCGTCGGGACGGATATGAACGGACTGAGTCCGGCGGCGAAGCTAGCGCGGCAGCACACATTAAAAAGCAATGCCGAGGCGGCGGCCCGAGCCAAGGCGGCGCAGGAGGCGGCAGCTACTTCATCCGCATCGAAGTCCACGGCGAATGGTGTTAACGGCGCGGGTGTACCTGCTTGGGATAGGAACACCGCGACGGGGCAAGGGTCGATGTCGCCTGTCAAGGCTGGTGGTGGGATGAGGGTGAATGAGGATGGGACACGAGTGCTGGTGGAAGAGGAGGACGAGGAGAGCGATGAAGGTCATTATGACGGTTCTCAACAGGCTGGGCAGAGTTTACATGCGGACGGTTGGGACGACGATGACGAGTGGGGTGAAGGTGATGGTGATGAGGACGTGACGATCCGTGTTGGATTGGAGAAGACGAGTATAGATGATGAGGGATATACAGAGGATGTCGAACCTTGGGCTATCAATGTGCGGAGGAGTGTGGAGAGGACAAGGCGACCAGCCAGAGGGATCCTAAAATGTGACTGCCGTGTTTCTTGTTTGCTTGGGCCGAGGACTAACCCTGATTGTTCAGATGCCGATGCTTATGATCAGCAAATATACCTGTCCGAAATGCCCAATGCGAATCGTGTGCGCTCCAACTCCTACAACTCACATCCAGGCCAGACGGAATTGGGACCACTAGCGCGTATTCCTTCCCCAGATCCCGATCATATCGATGGCCTCCACAAACACCCCCACTCCTCATCCCATACTCCTTCTCCCGCAACGGCGCCGTCGCTCCCTCCTCTTTCGTTCGACTCATCGGTGTCTCTCGATTCTCCGGCCAAGGAACCATCAACACCGACCAACGCCTCCCACAACCAGAACCCTCTCGCTCCCCACCCCCCAGAAAAGTCGAACGCCATCTTCAACCACCCGAACCTCAACTCGTCGGCGCCTGCGCTGTCCACCATGACGAACACCCCGATGATGCTCACGCACCGGTCTGCGACGGCACCGAGTAAGCGCCTGGCGTTTGCTAGCAACTTGTCGGTCTATGACACCTTCCCCGCATCTGTTTATGATCGGAGGAGTGAGCCAGCGACGTGGAGTCGATTGACACCTGCGTTGGCCCAGAGAATTAAGGAGGAGCTTAACTCGTATAAAATGGAAGAGATGGAGGTCCATGCTGCGAGTCGGATCCAGTACGTTTTTCGTTGTGCTGTTCATTAATCTGTAACTGATATTTCCTTCTTCCAGCACGCAATTCTTTGTTTAATTTAACGACAAGCCCCTCTGTCCATGCTCTTGTTTCTATTTTGGATCCATGCCAGTGACATGTTCCTCCGCACAATCGAGCTTCCCTTTATATCCAAAATCATCACCGCTGCTCGCAATTTACCCAGTTAATGACACCGAGATATCCGACGTCTTATCCCCGTTATTACAAATCACCCCCCTACAATGGCTGTTCCGAGTGGACACTCACTCCCATTCACGCCCTATAAAACGAGTCAGTATACCCTCAATCCACGTGCAATTGATTATTGCACGCGGTATAGGCTAGGCTATGGCCCTACCACATCCATGCGCTCGTTCCGTACGCCGGAGTCGTACTTTACTTCTATACTCATCTCCCTCGTTGTCGATGACTTGGACGGACATTCAGATATGCAGTCAAAATATACACACCACACACACACACATCCCTCTTTCCCCCACACCATCCATTCACCGTCTCGGTTGTCTCTGTCTCTGTGTTTCGTGCCATCTCTCGTCTGTTTATATGCTGTGTTCATTCAGCTAACGCTCAATGTTTATATAACCCATGCTTGCCATTCACGCGCTATGTATCTCATCCCGATCTGTGTTTGATTCAGCCTCACGTGTCTGCTGTACTGTTTGTGTGCCTACGTGGTGCTGCCTTCGGTGCTGCAGGACCCTCAGCCCGAGAAGCAATTGAGATTATGCTCTACCGTATGGCGTTCCGTTTGCACATTTAATATATTTAATTCCCGCACATGGTCAATAATTTTCCCGCTCCCCACCAGACATAGGAACTGCATCTCCTGGGTTTCCCCACTACTGTAGCACTTGTATATGATGTCCTAAGTGATTCAAATTTTGATTTCCTTTCCTCTTTGCCCAAGAAGATGGATGGATCTGCAAGATATGAGCAACCTTGTCAGCCTCCACAGAAACTGCCCATCCCAATGTATCCTCAACTTTCCATACTCATCCCAATAGTCCTTGAAGAACCAACCAGTCTCTTAATACCCTCAAAAGGATATGCCAGATCCAGATGCTGGACTTTGGCTGGACTGGACCAGGGTACTGTAGTATGCAAGCCAAAGAAAATCACAAATATATGGATTCAAGCTAACACACATTCTTGCACGTGTCAAGAGGCCTTGTCGTGTAGTTACTCAACTCTGTGTAAGTACTCGCTAGTCGTGCCAGTGAGCGTGCGTGAGGCGCCACGGTATCTTATCTGATCGAGGTATTCGGATGTTCCCGACGACACCTATAACAAATGCTGTCAAACAAAGAAGATATCCTAGCGTGTGCATCAAAAGTGTGTACGTGGTGTGTATGAGCTTCAGAGTTCGCGCGTAGAAAATCAGAAGTTGTACATGCATTTGCAACATCATGAACAAGTGCTGCACGATGGGGAAACACGGGAGATGCAGAATCGACGTCTGGCCGGGGGTGGGAAAATTATTGACAGTGTGCGGGAATTAAATATATTAAATGTGCAAACGGAACGCCATACTACCGGCGGTTTGTAATTTATTTATTTTGCACAGGATATACCGGGGGTGCATGGTGTGTCGATGGTTGTGGACCGTTATATATGTGCCTACGACAACGGAGCTGGCAGAAAGGTCTAAGATCTTCTGAGAGCAAATGATTTCTTAGAATTGATTGCTTTTTAATTTCTAGAAACGCTAGTTTCTGGACAGGAAAGAAAGAGATTTTCTTGGAACCCTTTCAAGAACTAAAGCAAGACATGAGGAGGATCGCTGAGTTCTCAGCGGTAACCAGGTTGCCCTGGAGACGCCAGATTAGATTAGATTAGACTAGGATATGTCTTCCATCCATTGAACTTGCAGTTCTCCTTAGGATCACCCAATGGCAGATCCCACAACCCAGTCGAACTACCTTCAGATCGCGACAGAACATGTTTCCCTGGACTGGATCCTTGATTTCGATGCTGAGCTGATCTCTGGTTCTGCTACCCACCATCTCCTCGTCAAGGAGGATGGTGTGAAGGAAGTTATGTGAGTGCCTGTGTCAAGTAGTATCGATTTTTTATATACATTTACTGATTCAATATTGTAGCTTTGATACATCAGAGCTGGACCTCTCTGACGCAAAGATCGGTGGCCAATCAGTCTCTGTGAGCGCTCCTTTCGCAGCCACATCATCCCCATGTTGATTTGCTCTCCAGTTCGATCTGAAAGCGAAACATGAAGTGATGGGGTCTGCCCTCCATATAAGCCTACCTCCTGGTTTGAAATCCGGCCAATACGTCGATGTCAAGGTTGAATATAAGACGACGAAGGATTGCACCGCTCTGCAATGGCAGAACAAGGCGTACGTGCTTACTTTTTTCTCCAGACGGTGTCGCATTTATAGTCCTACATGTGAAGGCAGACACAAGGAAAACACTTCCCTTTCTTGTTCAGTCAATGCCAGCCCATTTACGCCCGTGCTATCGCCCCTCTGCAAGGTGAGTTCTGATCTAATACGCCATTTATTCCTATGATCAACGCGTCGACTTTAAGACAGCCCTTCAGTAAAAATTGTACGTCAACTTATTATTTGGTTCCTTCCCACTCAACTTTAACGCGTAGAAATATTCTGCGAAAGTGACCTCTGTCCTCCCTGTGCTCCTCTCTGCAATCCGCGAGTCTCCCCCTTCAAACGGCCCGGCACACGATGGGAAGGTCATCGGTAAAGATCTCGTCACGTACTCTTACCAGCAGGTCAGCAGCCCGGGAGTATCCCTTCATCCGAGCTTTCTACTAATGCTCGTGGCAGCCGATCCCCATTCCGTCATACCTTATTGCTATAGCTGCAGGAAATGTCCGCTACCGCAGCTTTCCGCAATATGAAGACAAGCAGTGGACTTCGGGGATCTGGGCTGAGCCGGAACTCATTGACCGCGCCTACTGGGAGTTCAGCGAGGATACCGCCAGGTATGGTTGTCCCTTACTCTATGAATTTTGTGCTGAGTTTGCTATCGTTTCGTGCAGGTTCCTTGCCGCCGAAGAGAACATCATAGCACCGTACCAATTCGGAGTGTACGATTTATTAGTGCTGCCCCCTTCATTCCCTTATGGCGGAATGGTATGCCATCTACACCACTCGCGCTGTCCTTGATGCTGACGAGAATTCTGCCACTCAGGAAAATGCATGCCTGACCTTCTTGACCCCAAGTATGTACTTGCAGTACATTGTCCGATACTTGCTGATGTAACCGTTAAAAAAGCCCTCCTCGCCGGCGATCGCAGCCTTGTCGACGTCGTTGTGCACGAACTCACCCACTCGTGGTTCGGGAATGGAGTTACGTGCGTCGACGTCTTCTTCTCTACTCATTGCGTCCCTTGAACCATGATCCTAGTCACGCCAATGCCTCACATTTCTGGCTAAATGAAGGCTGGACGACGTACATTGAGCGTGTGCTGCAAGAAGTTCTATACACGCCAGCGCACCGTGATTTCTCCTTCATCATCGGCTCCAAGGCGCTCAAGAATGCCCTCGAGGAATTTGAAAAGCAGCCAAAATACCAGCGACTTGTGATTGACTTCGAATCCGGCGAAGACCCCGACAACGCATTCAGCAGTATTCCATACGAGAAGGGCGCGAATCTGATTCTGCATCTCGGTATGCCCTGTTCCATTGTTGTAGCCTTGAATTAATTGCTGGGTCGGGACAGAGCGGAAGCTTGGAGGGCTGAAGGTGTTCCTGCCTTACGTGAAGGACTATGTCAATACATTCATTGGGAAGAATGTGACCACTCAGCTGTGGAAGGACCACCTCTATGGATATTGGGAGAAGCATGGCGGAGCAGAGAAGATTGAGGTCCTTGACTCCGTCGACTGGGATGTGCGTGTCCTTGAATTCGCTAATACGATCGAATAATGTTTATCCGATGGGGACGTAGGCGTGGTTCTACGGGGAGGGCCGCAAGCTCCCAGTGGAGATGGAATACGACCTGACGCTGGCGAAGCAGGCATACGCTCTCGCGGGGCAATGGGACGCTGCACGCTCTACTTCTGATGTTTCTCAGCTCGGGTTCAAGGAGTCCGATGTGGAAGGGTTCGACTCTAACCAAATCGGTGAGTCGCCCCCTTAACCGTTATAATATTTACTGACCAATCTGCATGCATAGTCGTCTTCCTCGAGCGGCTCCAGTCATACGAACAGCTGCCCCTCGCGCACGTCAAACATCTCGGCACCTTGTACAAAATCTCTTCGACATCTAACGCCGAGATCCGCTTCCGCTTTTACGAACTCGCGCTGAAAGACGCCACGTCTGAGTCAGCGAAGGCGTATGCGCTAGAGGCCGCCACCTGGATAGTTGGCGAGGACGGGACGGGCATGATCATAGGGCGCATGAAGTTCTGCCGCCCGATTTTCAGGAACGTGTATAAGGTGGACCGAGACGTCGCGGTAAGCGTGTGGGAAAGGAAGAAGGAGGCCTTCCATCCGGTTGCAAGGAGGCTGATTGAGAAGGTGCGGTTTACCGCTTTTTTAGAAAGTTTTGATTGTTCATGGTTGTACTGATACCTTCTTGCTTTTCTCGTAGGATCTAGGACTTAGCCATTGAAGTAACGGATGGAATATGAATGGAAGGAAAGATCTGTTGTAATGTAGTGTCAAACTTGTATCCCATGTCGACAACGATTCCTGCTCTTTCTCCCCAAGCTTTGCATCCCTTACGTAGGGTAGATAGCACAAGATGACTTCGTTGGTGAAACGATATCCATTAGGCATTACTCCAGTACCACTCAGAACATAATGTCTATAAAGCCTACGTGCACAGCAGACACATAACACCTACTTAAAACCACCCCACAAATCCCCAAACACATCGTCCTTCTTCGGCTGTGCCCCCAGCCCTGTCCCCGGCGCAGCCCCGCCAAACGACCCAAACAGATCCTGAGCGGGCGCGGGCGCAGCAGCAGGGGCCGACCCCCACACCGCCGTAGTATTAAAGAGGCCCGTCTGCTGCTGGCTCGCAGCCGCAGCCGGGGTGCCGCCCCAGAGATTGCTCTGTGCGGGAGGGACGGCGGACGTAGCTGGAGCAGGGGCTCCCCAGCCGGAACTGGCGCCCCAGGCGCCGACGCCCGACGTGCCTAGCATGCTCGTCACATGTTGTTGTTGTTGTTGTTGCTGTTGTTGTTGCTGCCACATCTGCTGTGCTGCCGCGGTCTGCGCACCCCACGGCGACGCGACGGCTGGTTGTGTGCCAAACTGGCCGAAGGCGGAGGACGCGGAGGCTGGGGGTGCAGAGGAGAAGAGAGAGAGGATGTTCTGTTTGACGTCTTTCTTGGGTACCTCAGACGGAGTGGAAACGGAGGCTGTGGCGGAGGGCGCGTGGAAGTCAAGTGAGAAGAGGTCGTTTTCCGGAGCTTTAGGCTGCGAAAGGGGTGGTGAGGCAGCCTTTGCAGCGCCCACAGGCGGGGGTGCGATAGCAGAGGTGGGCTGGCGCTGGGTGTTGGTATAGTTGGTGGAGAGGAGCTGACGGGGTTGAGGTTGGCTGGTTGTGATGGCAGAGAGGCTCGCACGAGGGGCGTGCGCGACCCGGGATGCGGGGGACGTTGTAGTAGGTTGTTGGGATTGGGGTTGGGGGGCGGGAGCAGCTTGGGCATGGGCGCCGTTTGCAAGTACGGATGGGTCGGTGGGAGGCGGGCCGTCGAGTGCCCAGCGCTTGGATTCGTATTTCGAGCGTATGAATGATTCCATTTTACTTTTTAATGGGAAGTTAGAGTACACCGATGATGTAAAGACGTGTAGGCCACGTACTGCTCGGGCGGAACGTGGCCTGGCTTCAGATGTGCCTCCCAGTACAGATTCGCGAGATTATTTCCCCATTTCTGGATTGACTGCATAGGGAGATCAACATGAACACTGTGCAAGTAGTGGTGGGGTTGGTATAAGGGTACAAACCTCCATCTGCTCTGGTGTCCAGGTGTCGAGATCGACGGATTTCACTTTGCTGATATGGGTACCCATACCACGGTGAAGACCCGAGCAACGAATGCACAGAAACACGCCGCTGCAAAGGATATAAGCCTTGTGAAAACGGATGAAGTAAGCTAGGCGAGGCCCACATATTCCAAGATGCCCATCGAGGATCTATGATATTTCTGAGCTAGCTGTGTGCTGTGGTGGCGAAGAATACGTACCATTGCGTTTGCAGTCAGCACATACTTTGTTCTCCGGTCGCTTGACGAGTTCGCGGAGGGTACGAGTAAACTTTTCTGTTGTGGCCTTGTCCTGCCGTGACATGATGGTGGTTGGGGTTCGAAATTTCAAATTGCTGTCCCAACTCGGCTTTCTACCACCACCACGTTGCATCCGCACCGCCTCGTTTCAAACCCTCAGCGTTGATATAGGAGATACTTTGATATAGGAGATACATAAGAGGAGTGCTGGCACATCGAACAACGCTCAAACCGCTCCTGATCTGCAACGTCGACTTGGAAGTAGTGATTTCACTACAACGACTCTGATAGACTCTGACCCATTTCCGAAATCGTACTGGAGTCTGGGGAAGCGATTCCACTCCGCTAGAGCTACTCAATGCTTGGCTGATGCATCAGAGTACACCGATTTTGTGTTTTTAACACCAGGTCTAGAATGGTCTGCAGAATGGCCGTGAGCCAGTATATGCTGATGCGGCAAGGACACGACTATTGCGCTTGCAGCCAGCGCGTACTCTCTGATCGCTTTCGCCTGACTCTTGTCGTGGTGCGGGACTGTCCGAAACCCAGATTTTCATCTTAGTTGATGAGTGCCACCAATCCGCGCCTCGCTCTCTGGTTCGATCCTCTCTCAAGTTAATATTCATTCAGAGTCATGTGGTTGCTTCGACGGATCAACCTCATGCTTGAGCTTCTGGCTTCTGGATGTGCATGGCAGGCCCTTGTTACAGGTTCTCATCAAGAACGCAGCATCACCTGGAATGCCTTTGAAGAGCCTGGACTAACCGGTGGCGATAACTATAAATCTTCACAAGTGAGACACCTAGGCATCTACCTGCTTCCACTACAACCACAATCAAATGTCCCACGACGACCGTACCCCTATCACCCACCACGCCAGCGTCGTCAACCCAGTCAACACCGATAACAGGCCCGTGAACATTGTCGAGACTCCTGGCGTCAAAACCTCCGCCCACGCCGTAACGCCCTCCAAAGCCTTCGAGGCCGCCGCCGCCAAGCAGCCTGCCATCCGTGAGGCTCTTACCGCGGCAGGCTACACGGGCGAGTATACCCTTTCATCCGCTTTCAATACCCCCATGTTCCGGCACTCCAGCCAGCTTCAGGAGATCCATATTAACATCGACGTGCGGCGTCCGAGCACGGCGCTCCGCAGCGCGCTGGCACGTGTGTTATTCCCTCTGCCGGGGGTTATACATGCTCGAGGGGACAAGGAGTACGCGCTACCGATCATTCCTCCCAGTGGTTCGAAAATGGAGGAAACTGAATACTGGTCTCTGGCGGTAAAGGAGGGCATCTACAAGGGCGAGATCGGGAGCAATGGACGGCCACATGGCGCACCGCCATTTCAGTTGCGGGATATCGAGGAGGACGAGGTGAAGAACGGATTTTGGAGCTGCCTGAAGTGCTGGTAGAGAGGATAATGTTTAGGGGCTTCAGTGCAGCTTGGGTTTCCTTTTTTCGTGTGCGTATGATGTATTCTGGAATGATCTGATGTAACAATAACTAGGTTTCTAACTGTTGAGCTTGAGGTTTGCGAAAGAAAGCCTTGTGCAAATCACCAGTCTGTCACCGACCTCCAGACCATCATTCAAGCCTACTTATCCTGCGTCGAGATTGTATACAAAAGTCCAATTTAGGAAGTGAGGAGGTACATGCAGGACCATTAACGACGCCGAGCTCTAGCGCATAAACCATACAATATTCAACTCGGAAAAGGTGCTCGCATGCGGCTGATCAAGGGATTTGCATGGGTCGGTTTCATCGAGCATCACTCGTGTTTCTCCATACAGTATAGTATACACCACCCGAAAACCTCGAGCTCAATGGCTCATGGAAGTAACGTGCATTATCCAATGAATTAAACCATGACCATGAGAAGCATTACTGTGGATACAAGATGCCAAGACAGAGGAAACCTATGTAATCGATTATCATACCGCAACTTTCTCCAGCTCGCTTTTCTCCGGCTCGCTTTTCTTGGCCGTCATCGCGTCAGGGGGCAAGATGTTGCCAAAGTCATCCCTCCGAGCCCTAGGAGATGAAGTTAGTGGAAACAATTGAGCGGTCGAAAATTTTGCGTACAGAGCCTCGTCTGCGATGTCAGTATGTTCCTTTACGCGCATGTATATCATGGGGAATGCGAAGATGAGACCAACGATCACGAGAACCCATGTTGAGATGAAGATATTCATGTAGCTTAGGATGGTCAAAGTAAGCACATATGTCAACAAAATAATATGAGTACTTACGGCAAGCCCTGGCCATCTCCACCCCAGATACCGGCAGCGCCAGCGGATTGCAGCGATTTGTCTTCAAAAGAAATGTTGAATCTCTATTGTTACTAGAGTCCGTTTGAAACTTACAGAAACCAGCGAAGTAAGCCAATTTGGCGGGGTCGTTGGACATAGCGCCCATGAGCCAGTACGAGGTAGTTTGCCACATCGCGTCGAGAATACCACAGAAGATGTACAAGAAGATCTTGCCAGTGTATCCTGGGCCGAAGATGTCAAGGCGCTGTGTTTCGGGGAGGGATACGGGCGGGCGGGTGTACTCCCTAAAGTCGCGTAGTCATGAGGATTTATCAAGGGCAGAAGGATACAGTGCACTGACTTTTGATAGAAGTAGGCCCAGATGTGAACCATGAAGGAGAAGACAAAGAGAACCCCCCACCCCGAGAAGGCACGTACGCGGCGACTGAGCTTCGGCTGGTCAAGAAGACGGCCAATGGCGACAGATCCTACAATTTGAGCAAGCCAGTAGACGAGGTTGTTCAGTGCACGCGCACGGATGTTGAAGATTGCGCCGTTGTAGTCGTTGAATTCTATCAAAACGTCAGCGTCTTGTGTTCAATGTCTGATGCGCGAACAATGTACGTACGCCATGTGTAGAACCAATTCGACGCCAAGAACATGGGGAACAACAGGATGATCATGGGATCTGTCCGGAGTGCGACCCAAAGGCCAAAGATCTCGGTTTTCCAGGACGGGTGACGGACGGCAGTGACCTTGGTGCCATCGGTACGGATCATCTTGTTAGGATCGGCCATGGTCATAGGAACCGTCACGCCGATCAAGGTGAGGATGAGGAAACCGATCTTTGGGGAAATATCAGTAGGGTTCGATATAGCAGAAATTCATCACGTACATAGGTGCCATTACTGACTGATTGATACAGAGACAATTAGTATCATGAGGGTGTTTTTAGGGGGAAGAGGCTGTTGCTCACCGGAATTTGCCTGAAATTGGGAGCGGAATGAGCGCTGAGTTGAATGGTGAAGGAGAAGGGTGAGGCTTACTTTGGAATTAAAGTTTTGACCAAGAGCAACAGACGCGCCGACGACACCGCCCAAGTTGAAAATGGACCAAAAGACACCGATATATTTACCTTTCTGATCCTCCGTGGGGTAGGACATCATGATTGAGCCCTGCGCAGTCCAGAGAAGACCAGCACAGAGGCCGAGGATGGCACCTGCAGCAATGACAAAGCCTTTTGCGTTGGGGTGGATGTTAATTGCGCTGTTGTGTTGTGAGTGAGTACGAATAGAGGGGCAGAGGTAGTAGGCGATGCGTACAGGTATGAACCGACGTAGAGGGCGTATCCTGTGGTGCCCAACAGAAGCGTTAAACGTGATCCAAGCTTGTTGTTGATAGAGCTGAAAATCAAAGGTCGTGTGTCAAGTCGAAGAGTTTGAGAAAAGGGAATGGACATACCCTGCGAAGAACGCAGAGACTGCGAAGGTGGCGTACACAGCCGCATTTGAGTTCGCGCTGGTTGTGTTGTCAACTTGACCACCGCCGCCCAGGCCATTGAGGGAGTTGAAAAGACCTAATAGGCCGAATGAGTATATGGATCAATGATCTTGCGCAAGGACGGAAACAGACCAGGGCACATGAAACAAACCACGCCGAGCAAGCATACCTGATAGAGAACGACGTCTCAGCAACGAAATCACATATGAGAAGGAACATACCTGGGTGAGTGGGTGGTAGTAGAAGCCCTTCAGTCCAGTGGGCCGCTGGAAGACCTGCTGGGAGGCATCATCGCTGCTGCCGTTGTTGGAGGAGCCCTTCTCGTTCTCGACAACGTCAGTCATGATGGACAGCGTTTATGTTTCGGTCCAAGCGGTGAGGCAGCAAGTGGGCACAGAACGCAGACATCGCCGGACTGATATAAGTAGGGAAATTGGAAACAGGTGCGCGATCAAAATCTCACGGGATGCGGTATGGCCCATCTGACGGCGCCATGAGTGTTCACGCGTATCCATGAGAGTGCTACCACCGGAAAATGGAGATAAGTCCAGCTAGCACATGAATTGCATATGCTGCAAATTGTCCGCCTGCCCATTTTTGACTTTGACTTCCACATGGTCCCATATTCGCGGAGTCCTTGCCGCTCCGAGTCCCATGCCCGCCTCTTGCCTACATGAGGACAGGACTGATACTGAGATAAGCACCATTTTCAATCTTCACCCGCCTTTAGGCTCTAACACAGTCAATTAACATGCAAGTGGCACACAGCCAGCTTCTTGGCTGGATTGAAAGACGAAGGCGCGGGTGGCACACGAGCAAAGCAATATATATTCGGCGTCGGGGCGGACCCGCCGTCTCTGATGCCCCATACGAAAAATTCTTCATGGAGATGATCGGTACATCTGCGATGAGCCCTCGTGAAGCTCCCCTGGACGCGGCCCTGGCTGTTCTCCTCTATTCATAGTTTGCCTCAGATGACCATGGCGGCATCATGGCTTCAATGTCCACTCTTGGTCCACTCAAAGCTCACCTTGGTATGGGACGATCGCTTTTCAGCTCACTGCCCTCATGGTCTTTCCGCAGTTCAAACTGATCATGAAATGAATGCAATTATGTCTCGTATGTATCTTGACGACATCTTGTCAGGGCATGGGTCATACATGCAAGGTTAAAGATAGATGGTGATGCACTTATCGACGGCGCTTCTTATCGTCGCGAGCACCGGACGTTCTACAGTCGAGGATATTTGGCTTCGAGTTACAGGCTTAGGCACCGACTTTTACGGAAATATCCTGGTTGGTAAAAATGTCGATTTGATTTTGCAAATACTTTTGCTTCGGCTTAGATAAGGACGCCGTTGAACTCGACGAAGACGGAGCGGAACCTTTTCACCGTGTCAACTATATTTTTAGATGTCGCCCCTATACTGATCGATCTTTATCCCACTATGGCCTCAACCTCTCACAAATTTCGAGACCACTGCAGTTCTGGACACTGAATATTTATCTTACATTGATCGTCAGGTAGATAAATACATATATAGGACGATGCTTGACATAATTAACGCTGCGCACCGAGAGGCCATGGATGAAATACCACCCGGGTCAGCTTCCTTCTGTTTTTGGAGATCGATAGTTGCGTCTCGGGTTGTCTCTTGGGGGGGGCACCTCGGCAGCAACATATATACGACCTGAATCGTCCATGCGTGCACTACAAAAAATCAATGAGCCTTCATTCATAGGGAGGAAATATACCACTGACAGGACTTCGTCAGAGATTTCGGTATGCTCCTTGACACGGAGGTATATCATCGGCAGAGCGAAGACCAACCCAGCAACCAAGAGAGTCCAAGTTGAGATAAAGACATTCATGAATCTGGTCGGCATTGACGTTAGGTACATGGTCAGATTATACACGAGAGATCGACATACGGGACCTTCGCGGCATCAGCTCGCCAAATGCCAGCACCTCCCGCGGATTGCAAAGACTTGTCTGTAAGAAAGGCACGTCAGATAACACTTCCTTTTCCATTACTGCATAGGAAGATATGGAACGCGCGAGATGGGGAAATAGAACGTACAGAATCCCGCAAAATATGCAAGTTTGGCAGGGTCGTTCGACATCGCGCCCATGATCCAATATGCTGTCGTCTGCCACATCGCATCGAGCAGGCCACAGACAACGTAAAACAATATTTTCGGGGTGTACCCATGATCGTAAATGTCCAACTTCTGCGCGGCGGGTGGGATTGATTCTCTGGTGTAGTCCCTAGGGATTGAGCGTCAGTTTGTGATAAAGTTGAACGTCTCAGGGAACGCACTTCTGGTAGAAATATCCCCATGTGTGAACGATGAAAACCATGACGAGGAGAATTGCCCAGCCTGCGAAGGCCCGCGCGCGGCGGGTTATAGTAGGCTGGTCCAAGAGAAAGCCGATCGAGAGGGAGCCGACGATTTGGGCGAGCCAGTACACTAAATTGTTTAGAGATCGCGCACGGATGTTGAACAAAGCGTTATTGAATTCGTTAAATTCTGCAGGCAGTTAGGCGATTAGAAACAGTATGGATTCTACAGGATATAGAGAGGGACTCAACGCCAAGTATAGAACCAGTTTGATGTAAAAAACATGGGAAAGAGAAGGAGGACCATCGGGTCCGTTTTCAACGCTATCCAAAGTCCGTAGATCTCGAGTTTCCACGAAGGATGACGCGGTGCAGTCACTTTGGTGCCGTCCGTTCTAATCATTCCATTTGGGTCCGCCATTAACAACGGAATCAGCGCTCCGCAGAGAGTGAGGGCTAGAAACCCGATCTGACATGAAGCGGCATGAACAGATTTGCAGATGCAGTGTGGAGGTACAAGACACGTACATAGGTGCCAATTCCGACTCCAAGTTTGATGTAAAGATGGATGGAACATTAGGGACATATTTTGAGTAGCTTACCAGAATTTGCCTGTTTGTATAGGACCATCAATGTCACATAATACAAAGGAACATGAAGAGACAAGGAAAGGGGCAGAAGGAGTTAGAAACACTGACAATACCTTGGACTGGAAGTTTTGCCCCAATGAAACCGACGCACCAACAACGGCACCCATGTTGAATATCGACCAGAACACGCCTATGAATAGGCCTTTCTGCATCTCTGTCGGATACGCGAGCATCAAAGAGCCTTGAGCGGTCCAGAGGAGTCCGGCGCAGAGACCGAGAATTCCGCCGGCTGCGATGATAAAGGGTTGGGCCTCCGGGTGGATGGCTACAGCGCTGGTTTAGGTGAGGAAGGCGTTAGAGTGAAGTTGTAGAAGGTGGGAAGCGTGACATCACGTACAGGAATGACCCAATGTAGAGCGGGTATCCCATACTCCCAAGTATGAGGGCGCGTTTCGCTCCAATTTTGTTTGTGACAGATCTGTGGGGGTGGAAATGAGATGAGTGGACCGCTTTGGGGAGATCCGATACTAATCGGAATGGAGAGGTGACGTACCCCGAGAAGAAGGCGCCCACGGCGAACATCGCATACAGAACGGAGTTAGCGTTGGCACTCGTTGTAGAGTCCACTTGGCCTCCAGCACCCAGTCCGTTAAGCGCATTAAAGAGACCTGTAGAGGAGTCCGTCTTTTGGCTTAAATAACGGCAAGAGTACATACCGGGGCACATGAAGCAAACAAATCCAAGCAATATCACCTGCGGATTACATTTCAGCTTGGACGCTGAAGGAGAAATGCAGAGTGCTGGACGCTCCACTCACTAAAAATACGCACCTGCGTCAGAGGATGAAAGTAAATTCTCTTCCATCCTGTGGGCTGTGAGAAAATGAGCTCCTGGTCGCTATGAGAGCCACTTTCACTGCTTGCACTGCCAGCGTTGCGGGGGTAGTGTCGCTTTTCCTCATCCCCTTCTTCCACCATTCCAAATACTTTCAGGCAAAAGTAAATAAGCGAGCCTGTGACGCAGCGGGGCAGGTGGGGAACGACGTGATCGCCTTGCGAGGGCTCGACTGAAAGTTGTGGGGCAAGGAAGAAGAAGGAACTGAAAACTGATAGTCGAAAGGCTGCGAGTTTATATTACTTCAATAGGATGGTGGTCCGACGAGCACCTGATCTCCCATTTCCCTTCAAGTTGGGTCAGAGTTAGAGCCTAAAACCGGATTTGTAAAGGAATCGGGATTCTGATGTTATGAGCGTGTACACATCAATACCAATATCAACCTACCCAGCCGAGCTGTCCCGGAGGCTTTGCGGGGGGACCGGGCTCGGGGTTCATATGACCTCTGTGGAGGGCTCGTTTGGAGGATTGGCATATGACGATTCTGAATCTATGTAGTCTCTCGACTTCGAGTCGTATGGCATAAGGCTCAAGAAGTTGATCATGAAGAGTAGTTACGTACTTGCTTATCGTGCTAAATTCAATCTTGGGAGTCATCAAAATTCATCAAGAGAAGGGTAACTTAAACCACTGATCGAGATCAGCCGAAACGACGACCGATTCTGTATTAGCGTCGATAAGTATTCATCTACGTATGTCGATTACACGGATAGTATGAAAGGCAAGTGCTGAGAATGCTGCAATCCTTGCCACTTGGGAATGAGACAAGTCCGGAAGAAGCGGAGCTATTCAAACGTGGTCATGTGACGCCAAGTGTCCGACGCGTGTTGTTTCAACGTTCATTGTTCAGAACGTTCAGGACGGTGACGTTCACATACCCTTGGTCTTTCATCGCCCTTGGGGACACTTTATTATCAGAAACGAACGCTTTTTGGACAAGTTGATCTCCAGGGAATTATCTGGCTCAGACAGCAACCACTGGTAAAATGCCATCCGTAGATGCTATCACACGACAAATTGGAACACTTGATATCATGTCAAGTGATAAAGCCACAGCTACCGCGTCCTCGAGTGTCATTACGTGGCCCCTCCACGCAAAACAGCCGAGTCAGTGGAACATCTCCAAGCTCCTTACGAGATACGCTGCTCCAAACCCTGTTTCGACAACTAAACCTGCGCATCCCTCGTCATCTCTGCGACATCAATCAAAACAACCCCAGCCGAGCGGCACCTCGGATACTACCACGCCAGCATTGATCGACATTGGGAAGTACGATGGAGGACTTGAGGCTGACAATGAAAGTCAGTGTCGACCTATCACTGGTGATGCTGCTGAGACACTTGCGCTTAATTCAAGTCTTTCGGGGTAAGTCAGCCCCATTCTCGCCGTTCACTTCTCTCTAATCTCTTCCTGCATAGGGAATATCCGACGCGTGAATGGCACCTGAGTGACTTTGACTTGGGTCGGCCCCTGGGCAAAGGCAAATTCGGGAGGGTATACATGGTGCGCACGAAAAGTGCTCCTAAATACATCCTCGCCTTGAAGACCCTCGTCAAATCAGAAATCGTCCGAGACGGCGTCGAGAAGCAGATTCGGCGGGAGATTGAAATACAGCAGAACCTGCGGCACCCGAACGTCTTGCGTCTGTATGGGTACTTTCACGACAAGACGCGGGTCTTTTTAATGCTGGAGTTTGCCGGCAAAGGAGAGCTGTATCGGCAGCTCAGCAAGGTTGGACGCTTTTCTGAAAGGAGGAGCTCGCGGTATGTCTATCAGATGGCGGATGCGCTGAAGTATCTGCATAGCAAGCACGTTATCCACCGGGATATCAAGCCGGAGAATTTGTTGCTCGGTCTCAATGGGGAATTGAAGATCGCAGACTTTGGCTGGAGTGTGCACGCTCCCGGGAACAGACGAATGACGATGTGCGGGACGCCAGACTACTTGCCCCCGGAGATGCTAGATGGAAAGGCACATAACGAGAAGGTAGATCACTGGGCGTTAGGTGTCTTGACTTATGAATTTTTGGTTGGGAAAGCGCCTTTCGAATCAGAAGATCGAGCCAGTATGTTATCCCTCCCGCCTTCATGCTTTAATTCTAACAATGATTCCATTAGGATCGTATCGACGCATCCTCAGACTAGACTATAAGATTCCTGAAACCGTTTCGATCGAGGCAAGAAACCTGATTTCGAAGGTCTGTGCAACCAGTTGTTAGGCCTTATCTCAAGCGACAGTAATGACATTCCGTTCATTCTAGCTTCTGCAATCCGACCCGGAACAACGGCTACCACTTGCGGATGTTCTTAGACACCCCTGGATATCGAAATATAAACCATAGAGCAGATTGTAGAGCCGTCTATCTATAGCTACCTACCTTAATTTGGATAATCGTCTATCAACGTGTATCCTTATCGCCCACTTTTGGCTTACTGCACATGCGTCTTTTGTTACGGCGTTGACTCAAATAACCTGCTACCCAAATAACTTGCTTGCAGTTCTTGAGCGGTACCGAAGAGAAGAACGCGTCGAGCGACAAGACGATCACGTGACTATAGCGCGACGTTGAAGTTCAACTTGAACCTCCGTGTTCCGCGCGGTTACTAATACTGGGTGGTGGCCAGTGCCAGAGCCCGAGGTCAGATTCCATGAAATCGTCGTGGTCTGTCGTAACCTGACTCGATCTAGGTCTATGGCCTCCGTTAACGTTGCCTCCGTGACCCGGCAGATAGAAGCCTTGGAAATCTCTTCTGGACTTAAAAAGATGAACACTGCATCATCCAGCTCCATGAACCGGCCACTGCACACTAAGCAGCCAAGTCAAACTAACGTCTCCAAGCTCCTGACCAAATTCGCCGCACCCAACCCTTTCCCCAGTACCAAACCAACGCATTCTCCATCTTCCCTGCGACACCCTACTCAAACACAGAGACAACCTTCCCCGACCAATGTACCCAGAGTTACCGCGCAGTCATCGATTGATATCGGAAGATACGACGGGGGACTAGAGATCGACGACGAGAAGCGAGGTCAAGTCGTTTACGGCGAAGCTGCAGAGGAACTTGCACTCGACTCCAGCGTCTCTCGGTATGTCTCCGGATAATCCTCTGTCTGGAGATCACTCTCCCATAACCCTTATGCTCATTGCTTGCAGGAAGCACCCCACGAGGGAGTGGCATCTGACCGACTTTGACATGGGCCGGCCGCTCGGGAAAGGCAAATTCGGACGTGTCTACATGGTACGGACCAAGGCCGAGCCCAAGTACATCCTCGCCTTGAAAACACTCTACAAATCCGAAATCGTCCAGTCCAAGGTCGAGAAGCAGATCCGGCGCGAGATCGAGATCCAGCAGAACCTGCGGCACCCGAACGTGCTCCGGCTGTACGGGTACTTCCACGACTCGAAGCGGATCTTTTTGATGCTCGAGTTCGCGGGGAAGGGCGAGCTGTACAAGCAGCTGAGCAAGCACGGGTGTTTCTCGGAGAGGCGCAGCGCGAGGTATATCGACCAGATGGCGGACGCGCTGCTGTACCTGCATGGGAAACATGTTATTCATCGGGACATCAAGCCGGAAAATTTGCTGCTGGGGATTAATGGGGAGCTGAAGATTGGGGACTTTGGGTGGAGCGTGCACGCGCCGGGAAATAGGCGGATGACGCTCTGCGGGACGCTGGACTATCTTCCGCCTGAGATGGTGGAAGGGAGGGAGCACAATGAGAAGGTGGATCTGTGGGCGCTGGGGGTGCTGACTTATGAGTTCTTGATTGGAAATCCGCCTTTTGAGGATCGGAGCAGTGTCAACAGTGAGTTTTCGTTTCCTGCACCTTTCTTGCATGAGGGATAACCCAAATCCCATCAGATACATATAGGCGAATCGCAAAAGTGGACCTCAAGTTCCCCGGGACGGTATCAGTTGAAGTGAAAGACCTGATTTCAAAGGTTGGTGACATGATTCTGGGTTGTGCGATGGTTCTCATATACGAGCTGCAGCTTCTACAATATGATCCTCAGCGCAGACTCGCACTTCCACTTGTCCTAAAACACCCCTGGATTGTGAAGTATAGACCAAAAGGCACCGTCAGAGAGAGTGGGGACGTCGTGTGATCGTTTTTCGGACGATCCCTTTGCAGGGCCAGCTTGCCATCTGTATTAACTCGCATCTTTTGTCGTAGGATCACATGGAGACATCTGTATGTATACCGCATGTTATGTTCGACCCAGAGAATGGTAATCGACAGATCGTATGGCAAGAGAACGAACATTCACGGGAACAGTCGAATCATTGGGGTGCAGGATGTTATCGTTCACCAGCCTAGCGGGAGAAATTTGGTCAATTGTCGATGCAGATGTGACGATGAGCAGAAAGCGAAGGGCCTGGCAGTGGCGCGCTTCCAGTAACTCTCGAGGATGGCGGAGATACGAGTTCGAATTGTGAGATGGTGATTAGGCGGCGGCGGACGGCGGAAGGGTGCATCGTAGCCCTGACTAGAGGATAGGCGTTCGAGTGAGGCTGTATCTCATCTCATTTTGACACTCAAGAATCGTCATAATCGTGGTTGTAAAACCTAATGCCAGGCATCAACTTCAAATCACAGACAGCGACATCTTCAATTCAACTCACAGAAAGTGTCAAACGGAGAACGCGGGTGCTGCTCCTTCGACGAGAAGGACATCTGCTGCTAGGAGAACAGAAAGTGAGATCAGAGACGTGCCTTGTTCATTGAAGCACGGGGATGATTATTCCTTTCGGCGTTGTCAGTATTCGACGTCTACGTCTGAATGAGTGATCCCTGGTGACCAACATCTTCCAGCGTGGTACAACCCCCAGTGGGCCGATCACCTGTGAGATCCACAAAGCAGCAGAAACAATCGAGGCAGGCTTCATGGATCCAGCCAGTTCATGGAATGAAACCGATACTAGTCAGACCTCCTACAGGACTGTAATGAGAGTTTTTCTTTTGCCTTGGGGACGTACCATATGGTATCGAGCACCGAGAGCGGAGGATTGTAGTCTGTGACTCTGGTAAACCTGGCCCACCGGGACTGGTGTTTATTCCGACGCTTCTGACCAACCCGAAGCACGCGCAGGCCTGTAGGATTGCCGGATAGAAGACCTGCCGTCTGGAGCCCGGAACATTGCGGGAACATGAAGGTGCGCGGGGAGGGAAGGCCCCAACGGATCAGAGTGCAGCTCGGAGACGGAGAGGAGGAACGCCAGGGGACCGAAAAAGCAGGCTTTGTATTCAGCTGGCGTGCAGTCAGCATCCGTGTTTAGATATATTGTCTCCTGTGGGTCCTCTGGGTAAAACATGACATAGACCCGCAAGGGCCACTTCGGGAGGGCTCTTTTGGGAACAATTGCAGAGAGGCTTGGTCGGTTGTGTGGGCGCCTGAAGGTGACACGACGATGATAAGAAGGCGATGAGGTGTTAGGGGAATCTGATATATGAGGTTGTAACTCGGGTGGTTTCACTGATTGATTGAGATTGACGGCACCTTTGCAGACAATTGGAGGTGGTCCGCCACACTAGGTTTTGTGGGTGCGATCTGCGAGACGCTGGCAAAAGACAGATGATGACTCGAGGTGGAGAGCGACGGTTTACCTTTTATGGGAGGAGTGAGCGGAAGGGGAGATCACGTGTGATGTCATTAACAAATGACATTAACAAAAGTACAAGGACGGCTCCGCTGGCTTTGTTCTTTGAGCGTTTATCTTTTGTCTTTGGCGGGTTTCTATGTGGCGTAAGCGGTTTGTGGGTCCAATGGTGCAATTGCATATAACGGCGGCGGCGGTGATGGACAAAGCAGCAGCGAGCATCAGCCTCTCCTTTCTTTCTTTCATTCCTTTCTTCCTTTCTTTACACGCCGAGCGTGATACGACCATCTCTTTGTTCATCTACGACATAATAGCCCGACCTTTTACATCTTTCAATCACCTTTACCATGTCTTCGCCATCCACCCCTGCTTTGGCCTCTCCCCTCCAGCCTCACCACATCCGCAACCTCATCCTCATCCTACGTCGCGCTAATGCCCACTACACACACGTCGCTGCCCGCATCCGTGCCACCCTCAGACCCACTCGCCACGCCCACAGACGCGCTCAGCATCTCGGTCTGACCGTCGATGTCGCCGCTGCTATCAAGTGCCCTCAGAAGCAGGTCAGCAACATCCCACTCCCCATCCTAGAGATCGCTCCAGTACCAGTGGCCACTGCCCCGCCTCCCTACCCGTTGTTCGACTCCTCTGTCGACGGACACTTGCCTCGTAAGACCCGCCCCGCTCTCAAGTGCGCCATCCCCAGCACCGTCCTCACCCGCACAACCCCAAACGGCACCACCAGCGCGCTCTCCTCGGGCTCCCTCTACTCCACCATCACCCTCTCCTCCGCCGCCCCAACACAACACTCCAGCGCTGCCATCCGCTACTCCTCGCGCTGGTTCGCCACCGAGGACGAGGGCTACCCGCGCAACGCCACCGAGGCCGGCGCAGGCAGCGTCCGCGCACCCCCCGCGATGCAGGGCGTGCAGGTCCAGCCCGAGACGCACTGGCAGCCCCTGGATGTGCTGATCGACGAGGATGCGATGGACTGGGGCCTCGAGCTGCAGTACCCCGAGGATGTCTGCGATATGGACGTGTCGCCTTCTACGTCTGGTTCCGAGACCAACTCGGACTCGACCACGTCCTCTGCAGGCCCCGCCACTCCTGTAAGCATTTTCTAGTGATCGCCCTCCGCCTTTGTCTCACCATCTTGCTTTATAGTTGGAGACATTGCCGCTGATGATCCGCATCAAGCGCAAGTCTATGGCGGTTTGCGATGATGAATCGCTCGAGAAACGACCAAGGGTGCGCTTATTCTCCATCCATCTCCACCTATAACTTACCTCCCCTGCAGGTATACTACGACGATGACATGATGCAACCCCAACGCAGGAACGTTATCCGCATCCCTGCCCGCAGGTGAAGCTACACTCGCTGCCCAGCGGCAGATTTGATCACCGTGCGTACCCCCTTATCGTCTCCTGCCTACCAAACTCACAGCCAACCACAGTGCCGCCCGCACTCCTTTACGTCCTTAAAACGACCTTTCACGCTCTTATGCTCATACTTCGCACATTCCTTCGTCTTCTATTGTACAGCAGATCCACGTCTCATGTAATTCGGTCCCCTTTCTTTCACCCTTCGTTAATCAGGCGCTTCCACCCCCTTCCACTTCTTCTGCCGGCGCCCTGCTTTGTGCTATCCTTACCTGGACTCTTTTCCATTCGTTGCATATGCTTTCGGACGTGCTTTACACCCCCCCCTGTGCGGTTCTGCCTCCAGAGTCCATCTATATCGTTAGCTGATCGCTTTGCTGTATTACCTTCGTTGCTCGCGCTGTGGATATACACCCTTGTTGACCACACCTCGCCTCGTTGAAGTTCAGCCTCAAGCCCTCTCAGCTCAACACCAGACATAAAGATTACAGTGCATTGTACACGGGTATACAATCTACATACAATGTGTGGGGGATATCAAAGTAGATGGATGCCAGCAATGTCGAATGCAAAAGGGTCATAAGATAGGCAGGAAGTGGAAAAAGTACGTCATGCAAACAAAATACAACGACTCCGACTCTAGAAAATCGTCGCCAGCGCCCCATCATCCGCCCCACCCCCCAGCCCCTTCGCCGCCGCCGGCCCCACCCCGTTCTTCCCAAACGTAAACCCAACCCACACCCCGCGCCCAAACGGCTCCTCCAACTCCTTCACGCGGTCCACGTTCTTCTGCTTCTCCTTGACCTCTGCATACTTTGCCATGTCCTCGACGGACGTAAAGTCGTCGTAGTACCCCGTGTCCAGCTCCGAGTCGAGTGCAGGGACGAACGGCGCCCGCACCGCGCGCAGGTCGTCCCATTTTACCTTGGCGAAGAAGGGGTGCGCCGCGACCTGCGCGAGCGTTGCGTATCGCACGCTGGCGTGCGAGATCAGGCTGGGGGGTGTCGTCATGTCAGTTGCCTGCTGTGGACAGAGAACGGTACGCACCGGGTGACCGCGTCCCACGCGGTGTCGGTGAGGTTGAAGATGAGGTCCTCGGGCTTGTCGTACTCGGGCCGGCGGAGGACCTTGGTCCAGTTCTTGAGGTTCGTCCACGTCTCCTCGGGCGTGCTGCCGCTGAACGGCGGGAAGCCAGCTAGGAACTCGAAGAGGATGCACCCGAGGGACCAAAAGTCGACCGAGTAGGTGTAGGGCTTGCCCCGGAGGACTTCTGGGGCCTGTGAAAGGCGGTATCAGGGGTGGGTGGACTGAAAAGAGGGGCCGGGGCGACTGACCATGTAATCGGGAGATCCGACGATCGAGTCTGCATAGCGCGGGTCTTCGTTCCGGATAGACCGGTAAATCGAACGTCGTTCCAGTGTGGAGCGGTGGATGATCTGGATGTCTTTGACTTTGTCGAGCTTGTTGGGGCGGGCGTCAGCGAGAATCGCGCGATCGAGATGGGACCTACTTTGACTTTCAAGGACTCGATCCTCTTGGGGTTGAGCGCACCCGTTGCCAGCCCAAAGTCGGTCAACTTGACGTGGCCCGTTCCGTCTACTAAAAAGTTCTATGCCCGCCATTCCGTTAGGAACGGGCTGTATGCCCTCAGGTGAAAAGTCTGTACCTCTGGCTTCAGATCACGGTGGATATACCCGAGCTTGTGCAGCTCCGTTACGGCTGCGAACATTTCGCTGATGTAGAAACGTGCGTGCTCCTCCTTGAGGACGCCCGAGTTGTTGAGGAGAGTGCGGAAGTCGCCGCCTGGGACGTATTCCATGGCAAGATACACGTGCTGCGGGTCCTGGAACGCGTAGAGCAGACGCACGAGCCATGGGGTCTTTGTTGCGGTGAGGATGTCGCGCTCTACCAGGACGTGCCGGATCTGCATGAATTGAATATGGGTGAAAGAATAAGTGCAAGGGAGGGGTATACACACCTCGTCCATTTTATGCAGCGTCCGCTTACGCATTTTCTTTAGTGCACACACCTCGCCCGTCTCCTGTTTTCGTGCCAAGAACACCTCGCCGTATCCGCCTTGGCCGACCTGTGCGATAATGTGGAACTGGTCGACCTTGAGTTTGGTGCGGCGCCGGCGCAGGAGGACGCGCTCGCGGCCACAGTAAGATTTGAACTCTTTGGCGTATTCGGCGGCCTTGAGATCGCGCGCCTTCGTGTCTGCGTCAAAGTTTGCTCGCCTTTCTTTGCGCGAGGCGAGGTACCCGAGGGTTTGAAAGTAGTAATCGAGGAAATCTGTAGTAGCAGACAATGAGCATCCAGCATCTGAATGGGGAGCAGATGTCCTCATACATAGCTGTGCAACAGTTGCCTTTCTCCTCACTTCAGCACTCTCCAAGAGCTCCCTCTCCCAGAGCTGCTGCGCACCACCCTGCCTGAGCGTTGTCCCGCCTCTTGCGGTCTCCATCATAATATCATGCCCGCCGCCCATGGTCATGCCTTTTGCAGTGCCCATGTGTACGTCTACATATGCGCCCCCCAGACCTGCAGGCAGACCCTTGGCGGTCTCCATGTGGACATCGCGGTAGTACGGGATGCCGTCGTATTGAGCCGGGGCGGGTGTCGATGCCGCCGATGACGATGAGGACGAGGCTGTGGCGGCCTTGGCGGCAGGGTTCATGTGTGCGGCGGCGGCGTGGGCAGGGTGTTGTGGAGAAATGAAAGGAAAGATGATCAGTGCCACGATCGCGTCGCGAACCATTCTTGGACAACGGTCACATGACCAGTCGCGTCTCTCCTTTACACCATGACCGTCCACACCCTCCGTCTCCCCCAGATTGACCTCGCTGCTACCCTCGAAGCCGCTAACCCGCAGATAGACCTTAGGCTCCCTGTATACGAGACTTCGACCCGCAACTTTCTAAAGGCTGTCTCCAACTACAAGAATCGTGCCATTACTAGCATCTCTGAGCGGCGCACAGCACAGGCGGCAGAGAAGAAGCGCGTCGTGGAAAAGTCGCAGGCCATCGAGGCAGAGACTAATCAGTGTAAACTGAGAGAGATCGATCTCGTTGCAGGTGAGTTGAATCCAAAGTCTGATTATGCATATTGATGCTTGGGTAGATCTCGAACGCGAAAAAGAAGAGCGTAAAGATGCTGAACTCTCCGTCGCCGCATTCAAGCGCCAGCTTGCCACCCTTCGCGAGAAATCTCAGTCCATCGAAGCCGAGATCGAGCAGTATCGTGCAATAACAGCCAACCTCCGACGAGGTACGTCTTTCACGCGTCCCTTCTAACTATTCTACCCACTAACCCGCCTACAGAACGTACTGCGGAACGCAACACACTCCGCACGCACGCTGCACGCGCTTCTCCAGAGCTCTTAGCCGCCGAAAGCTTCCTTGGATGCGCCGTCGAGGGCATCGAGCCCGAGCGACTGCTACTCCGCTTCGCCCACATCGACCCCGCTGCCCCGGACCGCGAATGCAGCTTGGTGCTAGATATAGGTGGGCAGGGATATAAAGGTACATGTATCCGTTTTGTTGATATAATCTTCTTGCTCAACTGACGGACACATCATTACAGTTACCACCTCCTCCCCGCCACTCCTCGCGCTACCGCTGCTCGTCAAGACGCTCAACGACACGCGCGACATATATACCTTCGTGCGGGAGGTGCGGGGAGCGTACCACACGCAGCTGGCGCAGCCTGTACTTTGAGTATGTCGTCTGGAACGACTGGTTTTGGTATACATTGACGACCGTCTCCTCTGTAGATCTTTACAGCCTATCCTATCCAAGATTCACATTCGAATGAAACCTTCTGCTTGCTCTTCGTCATGGAAGGACATACATCAGTCTCCAATGCACAGTTACCGATG
The DNA here is from genome assembly GCA_018851285.1 of Lyophyllum semitale. Taxonomy (NCBI): domain Eukaryota; kingdom Fungi; phylum Basidiomycota; class Agaricomycetes; order Agaricales; family Lyophyllaceae; genus Lyophyllum; species Lyophyllum semitale. The sequence continues at coordinate 47,420 of JABCKH010000015.1, read as the reverse complement.
AAGGTACCGCGACCAACAAGACTAAGGCTCGTATATCGAAAGCAAGAACGACGAAGCAAGAACGACGTCAGCTGTGGCGGAAGAGTTGATGATGTGGGAGCACAAGATAGCGTTATTCACGGACTCCGAGCAATCGATATTCCGATCTTGTCAACCATTGTATATTCTGTATACAGCACAGAAGCTAGAGGAGCAAGGATAATATTTATTTCTCCTGCCATCCCGGGAACAATCACGGTGGCGTCTTTCATTACCATCAAGCTATGTCCCCTGAAACTCGACAACGGCGTCGAAACCATCTTTAGAGGCAGATGTCAACCGGGAAGGAAACTCTCCTCCTTCCGGCTCGCAGTGGCCAGGACTGGTTCACCGTGGGCCCAATCAAAAGCCTCAATATAGCTACCCAGGCTTCCGATTAGTGTATTACCCCGATCAGTGCGAAATCCGCATCGATGATTGCGGTTTCCTCGCCCCCGACCCGCGTTATCGCCTGCTCGCCCTGCGCCGTGCACGTAACCGAAGAGCAGCCGACGCACTGGCGCTGGAACAGCCTCATCCATCACCCATTCGAGGACGGTGTTTCAAGTGTGGTGGGAGTACAACAAGACGCCCGAAACAAGCGAAAGTTGTGCGAAGGACCCTAGACCGCTATCTACGGCGACCTTTGGGTATGAAAGGGAATCGCGCGGCCCAATGCCTTCGCTAGAAGTGGAGTTTGTTATACATTAGTCACTAAGGAGCAAGCCCAGGAGAAGCGGCTTACATCGTCTGGTCCAATTCTTTCGCCCCGAGTTATCTGCACGGGAGAAAATATCGGAGCTAGTGCAGCGTTTGTCGGTGGTGGTGGATTTGGAGAAGGTGCCGCCGCGGGTGTCGCTCCTCGGTACCAGAAGGGTGGACGAAGTGATAACAACTGCGCTAGCGGCAGCAAAAGGGTCGATATGTTTTGAGCCTTTCTCAGTTTCATTGGACTCGGGTGTCGCCGGGCCTGCGTTCTTGTGTAGGCGTGGAGGGCCGCGTGAAGCCACCACCAGCAGGGGGCTTGCAGGTGAGCCTTGGTCTGTTGACTCCATATTGTGACGTTGAGGTGTAGCGTATGTTTGCTAGGTGTTGTACTGTCTGGGCCGATTGGCCGAAGGCTTCGACCGCTAGCTACGCGTCCATGGTGTCCTAGTGTTTTTCCAGAAGTTACTGCGAGTACTTCACATCTAGCGCCAACGCCAATTAGTCGACTCCAAGTTATCAGTGCAATGTTAAAGTGCCCTGAATAAGCTTTACAAATTATTCTGATTACGCCACAATTGAATTCGGGTAATGAAAAAGGGTATCAGTGATTCTGCTGCTTGAATGTTCACTGACATGCTGAAGGAAGCGCGATGAACCGGTGTTGAATCGGTGAAGATGGGTAAAGCATGAGATGTATTATTCTCCGAAATTATTAGGAACTAGGAGCCGGAAGTTGGCTAGCAATATTACTCACAAGACAGTTGGAATATAAATGTTTGACAGCGGAACGAGCCAGCCCACAAGGAAGAACGCCAGAGGCATGATTTGTGGAGGTCAAAATTGCTTCAAGCTCTGATCTGCGAGTGGTGGTGGACAGGTGAAAGTGTGGTACTTGTTTGCACTGACCCTTGCTAAACAAAAAACACCACCCTCGAATAAATGATGAAGAGAAAGTAACGAAAAGAACTTCAAGCCAAGCGTCCGAGTCGAGGATATATTACATTAAGGTTAGGGTTAGGACGATGAAAAAAACAAAAAAAGAGAGCCCGCCCAGCCAGAGTGGCCGAAGCGGGACAGGAAAATATTGAGACGGTGCATGAGCTGAAGCCCATACAAGCCGCAGACACTCCCTGTATGGACAGGGTCGCCGTGCTATGGAGAATCTCCACGGCCCACAAACCCGGGTACATGAAGGGGCTTGTGCCATCAAGGTAAGTATGAAGTGTTATAGTGTTGTGTCGCTGTTTTTATACTCCAGGCTGCGCGCACGGACCATCAACAATTGTACTGACGTCATGACGAGCTATAGTCATGCCACACAAACAGTTCGATTCACATCATATCTTGTGCTTATTAGTATAGGGTACTTACACAGGGGTATGGTTGTTGCAGTAAATACAAAAAATCAACTTTCTCTGTCTCTCAGAAATCAGCATCTCCATCCTCCTCATCCCAGTCGACACTCTCCAGTGCCGCCTCGCCCTCATCATACAACTTGTCCAGCCCCGTAAGCGCAGGCAGATACTTCACGTCATTGAACGCCTTCAACATCATCTCAAAGCCCTCCTTCTCATACGCCTGTAGAACCTAGATTTTCGGGGGAAAAAATGAAGCAGAGCACGGAACTGATGTAATAATTGGACTAACAGTCTCGCTGCACCCCGTACACCGGTCGTACGCCGCGCCGACGATATGGAGGTTCCGGAACTGAGCCAGGAACCCCCGGAGCTGGTGTGGGACGAGGCCGAGGACGCTGCCGCCGCTCTCTTCGGTCTGGGACCCTGGGTCCTGGTTCGCTGGCGGGGCGGCTGCATGCAGTCTGCGATATTCATATTAGGTTAGACAGTTAATACTTTTGGGTGGAGACTGGGTCACGTACCCGTCGGGGTGTTGTAGTAGGGAGGCCAGTAGCTCGACAGCCGTAGACGCTGCTATCGAAGCCAGGCCTGGCCGCGTCACGGTACACATTTGGTCAAGCGTCCGATCTGTTAACGACTGCGACCCGGTATGTAGGTATATCAAGTGGAGGGTGAAGCAATAGGGGTACGTACATCTGAGGGCGCAACGATATCGTTGCAGTAATAGCAGCCAAGCCGTGAACCGTTAGGAGGGACAGAGCTGGCGCGCGCGCCGTGGCGCATCACCAGGAAGGTGTCGAATCCGAGGGCGGCGTTCATCACGATCTATATTAGGATTCATTCTTGACGTTTAAGATGGGTGCAGGGGCGGATCATACCTTGCCTTTAGCTGCGCCGATGACGGTAGGTAGCCACCTGCTCTCGCGTGAATCCATGAGGAGGAAGACGGCGTCATGTTCTGCGATGAGCCCTTCGAGTGTTTCTACGTCCGCTTTAGTTTGAGCGACAGAAGCCGGTGGGACGGGGTGGCCAGGCATCGGGATGGAAAGCGAGTGACCTGATGCGTTCTTGATTCAGGAATGTATACAAGTCATGCTCTGCGTGCGTAGGACAAAACGGACGACGTACGATGCCAGGATAGATCTTCTTTAACCGTGCCGCAGCACATTCCGCCTTGGGCTTCCCGCCGTCAAGACAGTCTTCAAACTCAAAGAGTGGTTGGCGAACAGGATTGGAAAACGAGACACGCGCAGAGTCAACAAATGTTATAGTCCGGACACCCCATCCCTGTTGTAATATGAGGCGTGCTCTTCGACTTGACTGTACCAAACAAAACATACCATCAGGGTCCGTGCGACGTAGCATCCAAGCGTTCCTGCGCCGAGGAGAAGACACTTTGTCGACGAGATCTTGTCGAGATCAAGGGAAGGCAGGATGCGCCACCGCATCAGCTTGAGATTGAGGTCCACAGCTTGGTTTGCGAGTCTGCGGGTTCATATGTCAAGCAGTCAATCTCGGCATCATGAAAGAATACTGAATACCTTGCGGGATCCATCATGGGTGCCAGATCCGCCACCCGAGGTCCAAACTTTCCTTGCAGATTCTTCTCCCAGCCCACCGCGCCTGGGCGCTCGTTCTCCTTCGAGGGCACGCCGCCGATCTCCAACACGCCGAACCGGCTCTTCCACGACGAAGCAGGGAGCTCGGTGTCGCGCCAGCAGAGCACGCGGACGATCGAGGTCGTTTCGGGGTAGAGAGCGCGCAGGTATGCGAGGAGGTTGCGGAGGGGCCAGCCTGGATTTGTGGGGTGGGCGGAGGGGTCTACGAACGCGATGGTTTGTGAGGAGGGGGGTGTGGATGCGAAGAAGGTGGTGTAGTCTTCTACGGGTGATATTGTTGCGTCGTCGCGGACGAGGAAGAATGGGAGGGGGGAGGAGCGGGAGCGCAGTTGTTCGTGGATTTTGGAAAGCTGGAAGGAGAGTTAGGTGAGGCTTTTAGGGCATGCGATCGTGACGTACAGCCTCGGTGGAGAATTCATTGGAGGCATCTCTCCATCCGTCTTCTGCTATTTCCCATGCGGGTTTCGAGACGAAGGCTGGGAACGCAAACCAGTAATAGTACTTGTACTTCTTGAGATCTGCAAAGGTGATGAGGAGAAACCGGTTTAGGAGTGCGGTGTCGCGTGTTGCTAGGATATGTTCCCAGATCTAAGGCGGAGAATTCATAAAGATACGCGTTCTCGAGAATGCCAACAGACCTTGGTAGCCTCTTGATTGAACAGAGCTGTCTTGTCCGCAGCCTTGAACTCTTCGATCGTGTTGTAATTCTTGAAAGTGCCTAATGCAGGTATCGATCCCGGCGAAGCTCTATTTCAATCAAAAGTCAGTTCATACGCGAAAGCCAAAAGAACTAATCAACGCACTTGGTATCCTTGTCGAATGATTCTGAACCCACGCTCAGATTGCATCCCAACGCGATCTCCTTGCCTGTCTCGCGATCCGTGACTGATCTGCCCACAGAATAGGATCCTGAGATGGGGAGTGCTTCGTCTGAGAGACGGAGAACGTCGATCTTGATATTCGTAAGTTCATGCCAAAATGAGGGCTGGATTAGAGAGGAGAATGGCGTAAACTGGACGATGGGCATGGTGGTATGAGGAGGAGAGCTGCCTGATTAAGCGATGTGTCCGATCGCATCATATCCGCCTTTGGTGAAAAATCTCGATCAACGGTCCCGACGCTTTATCCTGTCTTCGCCCAACCACCTTATAATGGCCACTCTCCCGTCGGGGGCACACAAGATCGGTACGTCTCGCCCCTCTGTTTACTGGAACATGGACTGAAGGGAATTTTTTGCATCAATCTAGGTTCACTGCTATTCTGCCCGACGTGCGGGACACTACTCTCGTTGCCTCAAGACGGGGAGAATGAAGTGACGTGTGAACAGTGCGGCCACGTCGAGCCTGCGAGCTGTACGCTCTTTTCCGCCATATATTTACTTCAAGTCACTCACGCACTTCTGCATCCCGGAACGAAATACCCTCATACATGAAGCCTATGAGAGCATCGAAATAACGACACATTCACATCCTGACGCGTTTCCAAGTGCACTACGGCAGAAACGCAAGACGCAAACGAAACTGCACGAAAAGGGCGACCAAGGGACACTTGTGGGTATCATTCGCTCTCTCGTTGCATTTTCTTACTCACTTGTCGTTCGACAGGTCTCTGAGAAATGCCCGGCGTGCGGCCACCTATCGGCATACTCAAAGGAGATGCAGGTGCATAGTCCCAAGTTTCTTGAATTGATGTCGGTCTAATCGGGATTCTGAATAGCTTCGGGGTGCAGATGAGGGCTCGACGATTTTCTATAGTGCAAGTGCACCTGATCCCTATCCCTTATGGCCACTGAGTATTCCTATCTTAGTGCGTGAGCTGCAAACACGGCTGGCGGGTCAACAACTGAGCTATTTTGGTTGTTTTCGTTTGGGGGTATCTGGTGTACAAATTGCGACGGATAATGTACGGTATCTTGTTTTGTATGTAGCCGGGCCGCCTTAGACGTACACGCCAGCGGTGCAGAAGAGTGCGACGACACCGAAGCCTGCGAGGATACTGGCGGTGGAGGCAACGACTGTTTCGTGGATAGGAATGGTGCTTTTCGGGAGTCTGCATGTGCAAGATTAGGGCTGTCCGTTGTGCACTAGAGATGAATGTACGCACGTCGTAAAGTAGAATGCGAGGACAAAGGTGGAGGTGAGGAGGAGTGCGGCAATGTATGGGAGTAGCGCCACGGGGACAATTGGAGAAAAGGACGGGAGAGCAGCGTGGAGCGCCTGTTGTAATGTTTAGTGGGTGGGGCGTGCAGTCATTGGGTGCGTCGACGTACCTTGGTGTGGGCGTAGGTCGACATAATGGTTGCGTGTAAGATGACCACGTGAGAGTGACGACAGCGTTGTCAGCACGTGTTTGGCAGGATAACAACGGCTGATTTTCGACGGCAATTCGTCACGAACTTTACGACTCTCAATCACTCACACTACCATGTCCGCAACTCAAAAACTCCAGCAGCACCCCGTCTTCATCCAGGCCCAGAACAAGGTCAACCACTACCTTGCTCAGCTCGACAAGGAGGTGAGTTGCCATCTCATCACACCCTAGCTCGCTGTCACTAACATCCCCCTCAGCTGAACAAGTACCCCGTCCTGAACAACCTCCAGGACCGTACACAGGTCCCCAAGAGCTACATCTTCCTCGGCGCCCTTTCTCTCCTCACCATTCTCCACCTCATCAACCCGCTGGCCGCTGTCGTCTCCAACCTCGTTGGCTGGGCCCTCCCCGCGTACCTCTCCTTCAAGGCCATCGAGTCGCCGTCCCCTGCCGATGATATCCAGTGGCTCACCTACTGGGTAGTCTTTGGTTTCTTCAACTTTGTCGAGAGCTTTGCTCTCCGCATCGTGCTCTACTATGTGCCCTGGTATTTCGCGTTCAAGACCGTCTTTATCATGTGGCTTCAGCTCCCTGCCTTCCGCGTATGTTTATCTCATTTTCTTTTCTCCTTGTACTAGTGTCCTGATTTATGTTTTTCCAGGGCGCACAAGTTACCTACCTCAACGTCCTCAAACCCATCCTCAACAACGCCTCCTCTCGTGCTGTTGTGCCTCCTAACAGCAACAGCACCAGTACCGCCGAGCCTTCCCACCACGACTGAGCCAGCGCAGCATCCGCCGTGTCTTGTACACTTCGGGCTATCTACCTGCTCCCCCTAATCTGTCTGCGTTCCATTTCTTTCGATAGACTTTCCCCCCCCCCTTATCTCCTCTCGTCGTTCTGTCCCCATGCATCATTTTATTGTATTGAGTCTACGATAGCACACACGTCGCGTACGTCCCCTTTAGTGCCCCAACACGCCTGTTTTGACTAGTCTCCTCGCGTGCTGCGTTGGGACGCCATGCATGACGTGGCTGCCTTTGCAATTACGTAATGTTAGACACCGATATCTTCATCCATAATGAGCGATTTAAAAGTTCGCGGAAGTGATCAATGGCACACAGCACTCCGCAGTTATTTCAACGTCGCGACCAATTCGCGAACAACAATATGACGAAACGCAGTCGGTGGCTGTGCAAATTTGAACCTACCATTGAACCTTTCTCTTCGATCCCTATTCAAGATATGCGCCCCGGCAAAGCATATCGCAAGCAAGCGTCAAAGCGGAAGGGAAAATTCGATCCGCTGGAAGCCAAAAATGTAAAGCACAGCAGAATCGGTGTTTGGGATCTCTACGAAGAGACTCACCCAGAGCTTGAACACATCCCTGGTTCTTCGCGGCTTGGGCCATACCTTGAGATGGCCAAAAATGCACCATATGTCTGGCGTATGCTCAAAGATGTTGGTTCAATCCGCTCCTGTTGGTTCCTTCTTGCATTGTACCTTGCAACAGAGTGTGCTGCGTCGTTGGTGCCTGCAGTTTCATTATGGTAAAATGTCATGTTTTCATACTTGTTATCAAAACTGAGGCCTTGCAAAGGTACTCGGCACAATTACTGAGCATCGTGAGTGAAATACGCGTCCTGCTACGATATTAGTCGCTAAGTCGAACCTACCTCCCCCAGGTGCAATCTGCCGTTGACCAGCGCGTGGTTGACAAGAGACTTCTGTTTGAGATTGCTGCAGGTCGCCTCGCATGCTTATTCGTAGCACGGTTGTTGAAATACGCCAACAAACGCTGTTACACGCCGCTCAATCTTCGCATCAAGCAGTTCTATTCTGTCCATAATTTCCATGCGATGGTACGCTTGGACGTACCGACATTCGATGATGGCGCTGTACAGAGACAACTTGGAGAATCGGTGTCGCCCCGCTCCCACTCTAGCATTGCTTGGGATACTGTCGCGACGACATTGTACGGCCTCACGACCTTGCTGCAGCTAGCATCGCAGCTTTCGGTGCTTGTCAGCGTATTGCGCGGCCAGCGTGACGGACCCCTCCTCGCTGTACTGAGTTTTTCTCAGACAATCTTCGCAAGGAGCGCTTACAAGCGGAGTCTTGTTTCGTCTACGGCAGGTAGTGTATATCTTCTTTTTTGATTACATTGGACTGAGGATTGTCGGATTTCCAGTCTGGGCTGCGACGACGAAGGATGCAGATTACATACGGATGGAAGGCATGAAACAGATGGTTGGTGCCGCTGCGCATCGAAAAGAGATCGTGGCTGGTGGCCTACAGGAATATCTCTTCGCTCGTAAGTGGCACACACTCGATGCCCCACCCGCTGATTAAGTGATGTCAAAGAATTTCAGCAGAGTGTGAAGATACTGGGAGATCGAGCTGTCGGCTTTGTCGAGGTCATGCGGTTGAGCCTTGAGCGATTGTCCCCCATGTCGTTCCTGCAGGATCCGGTGCGGGAGCTTCCACAAGTAAGTAATGTTGGCCTCTAATTCTAGGCGAACAGCGATGACACGCTCGTTTTAGATAGTGTTCACTTTACGGGCTGTCCAATATCCTGCCTCCATTCCTGTTTCCCTTGCATCTTTGAATCTGATAACACAGACGACCTCGTCGTTCACCAATCTTCTCGTGTCGCTTTACGACGAGACGGGATCCCTGGCAGAGAAGATAGCCGATGTCCGGAGGCTGTACGAGGTGGCGAATATCCCGAACCGTGTACAGGATGGAAAGGAACCGTTTCCAGAGGATCAACAATCTCTCGACCTGGGAATATCTGTGGAATTTAGGTACATAAGCTCACATTGGATTGCTGAGAGTTCTGACCCTCTTGGTGTTCAGAAATGTATCCTTCCAATACCCGGGTAGCGAGGCGTACGCCTTACGGAATACATCTTTCAAAATAGAGAAAGGCCAGTTGTGTGTATGTTCCCTCCATTCCTTCGCTTAGATCGATTGAAGACAAATGATATTCAGGTCATCGTAGGTGCCAATGGGTCCGGGAAAAGCACGATTTTGAAACTTATTGCTCGGTTGTATGAGCCTTGCGAGGGCGAAATATTGATAAACGATAGAGATATCAAGCTCCTGAAGCTGGATCATCTGCGGCGCGCCATTTCCGTCCTCTTTCAAGATTATACCCACTTTCCCCTTTCAGTAGGCTTATATTCGGCCTTCAATTATTATATTCAAGCTGACATTGTGGAATCAGATCAAAGAAAACATAGGACTTGGCGATCCCGAAAACGTCATGGATGAAGAAAAGGTCCGCCAGGCGGCGCAGTTGGGTGGCGCCGAAGAGTTCATTGAACAGCTTCCGGACGGCTTTGACACGTATCTCGAGCGCCCAGTGAGGGACTATTACTCGTCGTTGCCAGAGGGCACAACGTCGTTGTTCGGTAGACCGGTGGATTATGGTCATCTGCGGAGCATTGGGAAAATGGACGCGTCGAATAGTAAGACTCTCTCGGGTGGTCAGATGCAAAGGATAGCGCTGTAAGTTTTCTCTAGGTGCCCTCTTGTTTTGAGCTCACAGTTTTGGCAGCTCAAGGAGCTTTATGCGTTCGCTTGTTTCGAAACCGAGTGTTGGTCTGCTGCTCTTTGATGAGCCCTCAGCCAGTCTTGACCCCAAGGCAGAACATGGTGAATGATATCGTTGGAAGACATCCTTTTCGGAGCATCAATTGATTCTCTGCTCACAGACCTTTTCGAGCGATTGCGCCAGTTGCGAGGGAACAAGACTATGATCTTTTCGTCACACCGTTTCGGTAACCTTACCCGTCATGCGGATCTCATTTTGTACGTCTTGGTCTTTGCCGATTCTTTTGGATTATACTGACGACCTCGCTAGATATATGAACAACTCGGTTGTGTTGGAGGAAGGAACGCACGAAGGACTTCTTAGGAAGGACGGCGAGTATGCTCACATATGGAAGTTACAAGCTCAGGCATTCCTTCCCTAACGAAAACGCCTGGGCCATCTACCACTAAGGTAGCTCTGTACATATAGTGTAATTACTTTGCATCTTGTAAACATGTTGATTCCGGGACAGATAGCTATCACTACCTCCACTGCAAAGGCCGAGGTATATAGTGGTTCATGGCCACCTTGAATTATCCGTAAGGAAATTTACAGGCAAAGGGGCATACAGCCTTTGAACAATAACGAAGTGCCTACTTGCCCAACTGTATCAAGGTATCGGCTTCAGAGTACAGAGGCTTAACGAGACATTCAAATTCTTCAGGATGGCTATTGAAATGGGTTCAATTCCAACTCATTGTCGTGAGGTGTGAGACGAGAGCTTACCAGATAACACCGGCTTTGTAATTGGGGACAGGTACGATGGGCTGGCCGGTCTTATCGACGGCGTTGGTGATTTCAAAGAGAGACAGTGTTGTAGCTATCGTGAGAAATAACGAGGAATCGGCGAGGTGTCGGCCGGGGCAAATCCTTATTGGTAAGCGAGTCAGCATGAGCTCGCAAACGGTGTACATACCAGTTCTTACCTTCGTCCGTAACCGAAAGCAAACGATCGGGGGTTAGGGGCAGAATCGGGATCGGAAGAGAGGTATCTCTCGGGCTTGAACTCGTTTGGGGAAGGGAATATATCGGCATCTTTGAATATGCCCCTGGAGGACGTTGAGAAGAGACAAGGTATAGCATGTTGAGACATACCAGGTGTTGGCGAACACAATCGAGCCTGCGGGAAGATAAAAGCCCTCGTAAACGTCATCCTGGATTAACCGATGCGGAAGTGCTGGTGGATGGTCAGGATATTTATCCGACGGTTTCCGTGACATTTCTCACCAAGAGGAGCAACTGGGTTCCATCGAAGGACTTCGCTGAGAAGAGCTTCAATGTAAGGAAGCCTCTCGCGGTCCTTGAAATTGGGAATGCGGCTCCGTCCCACTACCTTGTATAGCTCTTCGCGTGCCTTTCTCTGGACATCCGGGTACAGCACCATGGCAAGGAAGAACGAGCTTATGGCAGAAACAGTCTACACGGGTCGTTAACCACGTTAGAAGGCATGCGCGATGTGCTTACAGTATCGGCGCCACCTATCAAGTATGCTCAGTTCATGCCATCTACGCCGCTAATGACTGGCTCTTACCGGAGTAAAAGCCTGTGGAAGCCCACTTATAAATGTCTTCCTCCTCTGGCGTAGGGTTAGCATTTCGTTCCACCAAATCGGACGTAAACGATGGTACGGCTACACCCTGAGCCTGTGTAATTGATTTATCAGAACGGCCGAGGGAGTTCACAAAACTGATAACTTACAACTTGTTTTTTAACAACCTCGTATGGTTCGTCTTTGAGCCTCATGGCAGTCGCGCGCCATGCTTTGGCCGTCCTCTTGAAACTTGCACCCGGAAACCAGTCAGGGAGGTATCGGACTGGTAATGGTTGTCAACTTAGGCTCTTAGACTTGGTCGACTGTCGCAGCGCTACTCACGGATTGGAAGTAGATCAACCACGAAAGCGCCTGGAGCCGAAGCAAGGGAAAACTCCAGCGTAGCCTTTTCGGCCAATTCAACGAGTGGATCGTCGTCGTCAGTGACTGTATAACCATGAGAAACTTGGAAAACAATAGCCGCTACGACTCTACGAGACTGCTTAAGCCCGAAGTGCCAAAATATAAGAAACGTGCTTACCTTCGAATATGCAGCGATAGCTTGTCGGGAGTTACCAAAAGGCTGTGCAAAAAATCCCGCACTTTTTGCTCTTGAGTGGGAAACAGCTCCTCCATTTTATGTTGTGCCAAACCGGCATACATTAGCTTGCGAGATTCGCGGTGCCTGGCACCATAGGGGCACAAGGGAACTGAAGCCACGTAGCCAACCCTGCATAAAGAGGTTGGAATTTCCTTGGAAATAATGGATGATCTTCATGACACACATTTCTCCCGCCATTGGAAGGATGGGTCGGTCAGAGTAGATGCCACTCCTCTTCTCAAAAAGATCGGTGATGGCCTTGGTCGAATTCAAGATGATGATTGGCTGACCAAAGGCGGAAACGTGCACCACTCCGCCTACAGAGCATTCAGCTGGGGGGACTGAGCGAAGGAATTCAACGACTGACCATATAATTTGCCCCATTCCGCAAAGGTGAACCACTCATGGTGAACAGGTAACTGGAGTGCATTGCCAATCAATGGCAAGCCTGAGGGCCCTGGTGGGAGGGGATTGCGGCCGCGATTCTTGAAAAGCTTCGTCGCCAGGACGGCCACGGCACATGAGAGGAGTACAGCAGGACCCAAGGGGAAGGACATCGTTCGCTTGAACAGTTTCCCAACAACAGAGGATATAGTTTAGCTCTGGTTCTGGAAGTGACACCAATCCCTCTGTTCCTATCTTACCATCTAAGTAGGGACCGGGTGTAACTTCAAGAGGCTAAGAGGTGTTGACTGAAATTGACCGCATCATACTTGTGCACACGTGCATCCCTGTGCAAGCGGAGGTAAAGGCTCGATGGGGCATGAGCGGCAAGCGAGCTGATTTGATTCTTCATGTTTCCACACTCGCTAAATACTTAAGCCCTCGGGCCTTGGGAATTGAGATACCCACTTGCTTATGAAGGTTATTCAATCCAAGAAAATGCTACAAAAATAATGCGCGCTGTAGAGGTGTTTAGTTACACGAAAAGATTGTAAACACTAGCTGATTGGTGCAGAAGAGTAGAGCAACCAATCACATGGAGTAGGATTGATCAAACATCCATGGCATCACTTCTCCGCCTAGTAAAATTTTGTTGACTGGTCAGTGGTCGTCGACCTCCCATCATCCCTGATCGTTCTCTAAACGGATATATCAACAGAACAACGTTCCTAAAGTCCCTTGCTTCGAGACGATGTGGCCCATCTGACCTATCTGGCTTCTGGCTTCGTTGATAGTCGTTGATACGGTGATGCCTCTTTGAAACTGCGAACCCCCGGATGTATGCAAAGGATATCTGAGATTTGCCTGCCCAGATCCCCGGAACCCGACATCTAACTCTGAAAAAGCTGCAAGCTGTTTTATAATCTCCCACCCTTCTTTCGTTCCAAACCCCCCTCTACCATGGCCGAAGTACCTGTCTTCCCCCGACTGGATAACACCGTGCGCCCCATTTTTCTGTGCTACTCTGCTGGGCAATGTACTGAGGTATACTCCAGATGGGTGCCATCTTCATCGGAGTGCTGTAAGCTCTGTCCAACACTCGAAAAGCCAATTTTCTGACGAGGATCGCTTTCTTAGAATTGGCGCAGCGTAGGGTCGCCCTTTCACAGAATTTGATTCTCCCTTCTGATATTTTTCTCAGGCTATGGGGTATCAGCTGCATGCAAGCTTATGAATATTTCTCGGTGAGTATGCCAATGCATGTCTACGGTCATGGAGATTAACTTAACGTGTGCTTAGGAGTTTCGCAAGGATTCCTGGATGTCTAAATTGATGGTGCGTATAACCCGTCCTATTGGCCTTGACACACCACTCACTGGTCCCGTTGCAGGTTATGACCCTGTTGTAAGGCTTCGGCGTTCCTTTAGGACTTCGTTCTCACATTTCATATCTCACAGTATTCTGGATACCCTTCATCAAATGCTCATGACCCATGTTATATACGTTTACTTGATCACTGAGCACTTCAATGTTGCCTACTTGAACGTGGTAGTCTGGCAAGTGACGCGCTCCCCATATTTTGGTCAAGTTCTTGCTCACATGATTCCTTATAGGAGCCTTGTCGTACGGTCGTTCTTTTTTTATTGTCCGCATAAGCCGGCTTAGCTCTCTATCCCCAGGCTCAGGTCCTTATAAGTGTGAGTGGCATCGTCTGGTATATATAGTTACTTATGGGGATGATTCTAGGCTCTCATTGGGTTGATCGTGCAAAGGTTTTGTGCCTCTTCTCGAGCGGACCTGCGTTCTAACAGAATTACAGCTTTTTCGTGTATAGAATCTGGATACGTAAGTCGCCTCGCCTATGACCTTTTCCTCTATTCATGCGAGATTCGCAGTGAGCCACCATAATATAGCCGCCGTCGTCCTCGTCGTACGTAGACAACTTTCTCTTTTCAAACCGTGAGACATATTGAATAATTACTCAGATGCTTCTTGTTCTTGCAGAATTCGGCGTGTCGATGAGTTTGTCCTTCCCTTGGTCGTAATTACATCCTGACTAACTTTGACTCTTTCAGCTTACTTCGTTAAAGGGTGAGCTGCTTTAACTATCAGCTCCAACTCAAGATACCATCAAATATTTTAGGTTGAACGTTGCCACCTTCACTCTGCTGCCGACTCTGTTTGTGCGTCTTTTCAAAGTAGCTATACCTTTGACTGTTCTTTGACCTTTCATCCCAGAAATTGAGTCAAAGCGTCAACGCATTAGCTGCAACTGGTGATATAGCTATTGCGATGACGCTTATATTCATCTTATACCGCTCAAAGACTGGCTTTTCAAAGTAAGTGAAGGCGGCTATCTACCAGCAGCCTACTTACTACATTAGGTCTGACTCAATTGTAAACCAACTTATTATGTATTCACTAAACACGGGGTTTTTGACGAGGTGAGTCAAATAACGAGGCTACCTGTGCGTCGGCTCACGCCGGGATAGCGTGTGCGCGTTGTTGTCTTTGATCACAGTGAGCAGTTTCTTTGCGCACGCCAGCTCCTTATTAACTTGGTTCATTGTCTAACCATAGATCACTGTTTACCCCAACACCTTCATTTTCATCACATTCTATACCCCGCTGAGCCGCCGTAAGTCTTCCAGTTTTCAGGTGTCCGGAGTGTGTGTAACAAGGTTGACAGTGTATACCAACTCGCTTCTCGCGACGTACGTATGGATTAAGCTGAAGTGTTTTCGTTGGTTAACATCAAGATCACAGCCTTAACGCTCGAAAAAAACTTCGAATTCGTGCAGGGACTGCAGCTCATAGCATGGGATCGTCGGAGACAAGGGACCCTCCTAGGAACAAGACAGAGCCCCCGTTCTCCGTGGTCCCCGGCCAGGTAATTAGTTCGAAGTCCTTGTTCGAATGTTATGTCCTGTTAACATCGCGTTGGATTCAGGAGACCTCACGTCATCTTGCGATCAGAGTTGATACGGAAACTGCGAAAGGTTACGACGGTTCAGTATGTATTTTCTCACCACTGAACTACTACACACTGAAGAATGTGCGCCGAATCTTCTAGTTCTCCAAAAATAACGGATTTGAACTATCCGTGTTTGGTGACCGTGAGAGAAAACACGCAGATCATGCAGTGTAAATCATTATATACGGATTCTCCACTTCGCTGTTTGTAATACTATAGGTAGTATCATACGATGTTCTTGCTTGTTGACTGACAGAATATGGAGAGATAAAACAAAACATCACGGAAGGATTAGAGTGCAGCCGGGTTTTTTCTCGTTAACAAACATCTGGCTCGGTTTGCGCGGCAGATTTCGAGGGAACCTCGATTCCATGCAGTTCGCACCGTTCCGTCGTGATTTTAAAAGTGTGGAGGAAGCAGCTAACCCAACACCATCTAAGACGCTGGGAATAACCAGGAATCATTTAGGATGTGCGATGTTGAGGATACAGAACACTCAGATCACCCTTTCCAAATCGGGTCGGACCAAAATTTTGCTTACGGGCTGATCAAATTTAGGCTAGAAATCGTAAAAACCTGGTTGCAGATACTGGTAATATGTATCCGCCGGACCGAGGTGGGAAAGCTCGCTTCACAATCTCGATAATTGCGCAATGTTGGGTGGCATTGAGTGGAAACTGGCACAGATCCACAAAATGCCTATATGTATAGATAGGTGCAGAGCAGACCAATCACCTTGACCAGTTTAAAGCCCAGAGCATCGAAATTGAACGCGCTTTCGTCGAAATACGCTCGACCAATTTTCCAGTGGCTTTGCGGATCTACGCCGCTTTGTATATGTTTGGTCGCCTGTTCAGCCCCTAGTCAATTATATTTCTCTTTGACAGGATAGAAACTTAATCTGAAGTGGGCTGTCAGAGCCTGATTTTTCGGATTTTGGCCCAGAAGAAGAGAAATAACAGCGCGAAGCCATATTCAGACACGGCGCGTCTGTCGCATCAAGACGGTTGTTTCTCTGCAATGGGGCGCCGTAAGAAACAGCTCAACAATCTCAAACGGTATGTTACTTAGGCAATTTAACTAAGGAGAATGTGAGTGTCAAACTATTATAACGCGTCCTCATTGACGGTTTGTCGCGTCGTGATGGAAGCAGAACACCCCATCGAAAGGAATAGTAAGTTGTCCCAAAGAATGAACATGAAATCAAGCGAAGCGGCAGCGCCTGGGCCTTCCGGCATCTCGGCACATGTCGGCGCGTCCGCATCGACAACGCCACACACCGCCCGTTCGAAGCCCCACGCCCACAAAGCTCGACCCCAAGGCATCAAAACACGCGACCGCCGACGCCGACAGCCACACCAATTCCCTGAACGCCGCCACCACACCAACCGCGCAACCCCGTCACGAACCCGCCCCGTCGCAGAAACAGACCGTGAGGCATACTGGTCCACGTCAGGCAACCGGACGTGCCGCAACAACCGCCTGCGCCGTCCCCATTACGAAAAAAGCGACGAGGAACACTATATTTGACTTTTGAAGGGCGTATATACTTATAGTAAGTTCAACGTAGAGAAAAATTGTGTGGTCGATGACTTGACTTAGACAATTCTCCCTCAGCCTGCCACGCGGTGGACGTGGGTAGATCTGTCGAAACGGTTTGACACCCCCTTCCTCGAGCTTGGCTTCCTGGCATTTGGCCCATCATTTTTCCATTTCTCGTGGGAGAATGTTGGGTCAACTTGTTGCTCCCATCGAAAGTCCCGAAGTTGAAAGCACGCGTCAAACGCGTCAGAAAATGATTCTTCCACTCAGATACCTGATCAGCTCTGTGATACCCCCAATTATTATGGACAGAGTACTCTCCCGAAGCTATGACATCAGGAAGCACGCAAATCTAAGCACCTCAAAGGAATACATACATCCATGCGACGTCGTGATGGAAGCAGAGCACCCCATCAAACAGCATCAGAAAATGATTCTTCCACTCAGATACCTGATCATCTCTGTGAAACGGAGTACTCTCCCGAAGCTATGCCATCAGGAAGCCCGCGATCTAAGCAACTCAGAGGAATACATTGGGTATTTCCAGGCGACGGTGAGCTTGGACTGTCAGTCAGTGTTCTGGAAATGATGCAGTTCGTATGGTAGTCCTATGTTAGTAACATGCTCCCTGCATTTTATGGAGCGTACCGGAAAAATATGAACGGCACGCAAGCTGGGTGGGCGGCCAAAAACTGGCAAAAAGTATGGCGGTCAGATGACCATTTCCTGACAGGCGCGTTCGTCTAATTAACGTGAGGTCACATGTCATGCGATGAGCCGGCCTTGTGCATGAGCCTGCTCAACTCACCTCGGGTTACCCGGACTCGTGGACAACAATGTCAGGCCTGGCACAATAGGGGAGGACCCTGACAACCCACTAAAATCCCTTGTCCGCGTCTGGGCACGGGCGCGGAGAAATTTTCGCGGCCCCGGGCCAAAATCGCAGGTCGCGTCTGGGCGTGGAATTCTTTTGAGGCATTTGGGGGGTTGTCAGGGGTCCTACTAGAGGTGCTCAATTCTACAGTTCTTAGTTCGTCGTCGTTAGGTCGTTGCTATGCTGGGAATCACCGAGAGCTCGCTGAGGCCTGCCGCCTTGCTACCACTTTTCACCGTGCATATTGGCGTGCACATACCCGAAAAATATGATTTTTGGTATGCTAAATGTAACTGCAATGACAATGAAGCATGCCAAAAAGGTAACGGCTCAGCGAAGAGGAATTAAAATTCAGAAAGGAACCATGTCCGTAGCATGATAAGCGATATACCTTCAGGTTAAGTCTCTTCGGCGAACAGTCCTGACTTCCGAGCAGCGCATGTATTTTAGTATGCAGAATGCAGGCATCCTCCAATCGAAGGTTAAAGATGAAACACTGAAGTTGTGCAACAGAGAGCCATACATATGGTAAGAGGTAAGTAGCTTATTCGTAGGTAAGTACAGAGATCTGCTCGCGTGGCTCTCGCGTGCATCACTGATGCTCCATCCGGCAAGGCTTCGGCGGACTCTGGAGTCACATTGTGTCACACCATTGAAGCGTTGGACGCTGTTAGACAGCGCAGTCCAATACTTACCTGCGACTCTAATGCGCGTCTCCGATCTCTGAATGGAACATTTCGTTTGTGCAGGAGACTCCAGTTCGACTTTGGACGAGAGGTCAATTTCGCTCGTTTGTCTAGCATACTTTCGCCCTGGACTTTCATTAAACAGTCCTGGAGATCGCTCGGCATTGCTTCGTTCATTTCTGACATCGGTATGGTAAACTGTACAGTTCGCGAATCTGGGCTCAATGCTCAGCTCATCTCTGAAGAAACTCCGAGGAGTTCGCTCATGATGAACTACGACGACTGAGCGTCCATCCGTTGGCCGTTTGACAGGGGGTGATTGGAAGGTCGACTTGGAGAAGTTCACTGGGTGAAGACCGTGATTTCTTTACGCAATACGCGCCGCTCGAGTCTTGCCAGTCGCTGGTCCGAGGCCCTCCCTGAGACCGAATCTATGACCGGCATGAGGATGTCGTCCATGTCCTTGTCTGGCAGAATGGCAAATGTCGCGTCATCATCGACCACAGCAGTTCTGGTATCCACCCTGGCATTCCCAAGGCTGGAGAAGGTTCGGTACGACGACATCCATACAGGACCATACTTTTTGGGAAGTCCTGCGCAACGCGCATATCGCCAACTCTAGTCTATATACATATCGTATCCACAATATTATGTGTTCAACGAGTATACTTAGCTTGACATTCTCCTTTGCTTTCCTCTAGCTCCTCTGTCACACTGTGGTTCGGCAGCCCGTCCGCCAAAGCATTGCCGGGTGGAGGAGCCTTGCACGCGAGAGCCACGCGAGCAGATCTTTGTACTCGATTCTACGATCGACCACCTGGTATGTATAAAAAATTGCGTGGGATAGTGCGCAAAAGCCGGATCTGGAGACAACAGCGACGTTGTGGCAACGTGGGTTGCTTGTTTGGCAATACCCACCACAACCACATGGCATTAAGGGTCGCCTCAAGATTGCCTCAAGATTGCCTCAGAGTCAATGCGCCATCCAAAGTGTTCTACCTACTCGCTCCCACTCGGACAAAATAGCGGATCATCTTTTCGATATCTATTGTGTTGCTCCTGTTTCAGCACTTAGCAAATCACTCCCACATCTTGAAACCTAGTCATTATCGCGACGCGAGTGGCATTATACATACCGTGGTCCTCGTGTTTTATCGGGCAGGCTTCGGTTGATTCTGTTCTAGGTTTCTGATACTCCGTGGGCACTGGCTATCAGCGTGGCTCTTATAACATCCAAGCCAATGGTTGAAATATATGTTCTTTAATCCCACCTGGGTGCAACAACGCTGATACTCTATCGCTGGTATGCTTCTCTTACCGAATCTTACAAGCTTTGGTGAGCCCCTTGGCTTTTTAAAATCCACCTCTCTTCGTCGCAGCTGACCCTCGCACACAAGTCAAAGGCTACTTGATTCAAGCTCTCGAGCAAGGCATTCGCTATGGTTCACTACGAATTACAGACCTCCATGGAGAAGAACATCTCTTTGGGACTCAATCACTAAAGCAAGTCGACGCCGAAATCCATGTCAACAATGACGATTTTTGGATGAGAGTGTTTTGTAGTCATGACCTAGGCTGTTCGTTTCTGACCGTGGTTATCTTTCGTCTCGACTCGGACTGACTTTACGCAGTTGCAGAAGCATACATGCACGGAGATTTCGAAACAGCAAGCTTGAAAAACATACTAAACGTAAGCCTTTGTCAAACATCTCTGTTATATTGTCCTGACATGTTCTTGAAAGCTTTGGCTTGACAACCGCACACATCTTGCGAATCTCTGGAGTCCACTGAGCCGCTTAACCTCAGCGATATCAGCACTGATGCTTCGACTTGTTGGACAGTCAATATCAAATGCCAGACTCAATGTCGTAAGTTGGAAGCATTCGGAGTCTCAGAAAACCTGTTCTCATGTCCAATTAAGATTGCTGCATATGACTACGATAATGATCTTTTCAAGGTGCCAAGTTTAAATAGAATCGCATCTGATCCGTGACTGACTTCTATGCTTGACAGGCGTTTCTAAGTCAGGATATGATGTATTCTTGTGCCATCTGGCCCGACGAACTTGGTGGTGTTCGGGGAGATTTGAACAAAGGCCCATTCCCTGGCGATCTGGAAGCTGCACAGCTTTACAAAGTTCACCACGTTCTCAAAAAGGCCCGTGTACGGCAAGGAGACCGCGTGCTTGAGTTTGGATCTGGCTGGGGTACGATGGCTATTGAGGTTCGGATCAAAATTATATCTGTCTGGGCCCTCATGGTTAATTCAACGCTCAGGCGGCGAAGCTCGGATGCAGGGTTGATACCCTCACTTTATCCGTTCAACAAAAAGCTGAAGCAGAGGAGAGAATACGGAATGCTGGATTGGAATCTTTAATCACCGTTCATCTCCTTGATTACCGTAAACTTCCTCCATCTTTCGAGAAGGCGTTCGATGCATTCGTTTCTGTGGAGATGGTGGAGGTGCGAAGCCAATTTTTTTTCGGCAGCGATAATTACTTACGCTTTACAAAGCATGTCGGTCTGAAATATCACGACCAATTTTTCAAAATCGTGGATTGGGCGCTCAAATCAGAAAGAGCAGCAGCAGTTGTAACGGCAACTACGCAACCTGATTGGCGTTACTCCGAGTTCCAGTAAGCGCAGCCATATATCAGATGCAGCAATCTCTCAACCGTGTCGCGACAGAGCACCGGACTATGCCCGGAAGTACCAGTGGCCAAATGCTTTCTGTCCTTCGCCTACGGCGTTGTGTTCTCGTGCTATGATCGCGGTACCTGGTGCTTTTGCGCTAGAAAGTGTTGAAGACTATGGTCATCGTAAGTCACACCCACCTGTGCGAATTTCTGGTCTTGACAGTCTATATCAGATTACCCTCGGACCCTCCGCGAATGGGGAAGGTGAGAACTTGTGACATACGACTGACTTTGTTTAACTGATACCGTATGTTACAGGCGTTTCCAGACAACTTGGAGCGAAACCGCCCCAGAGCTCATCAAGAACCATCCGGAACTTAGAGACGGAGACGCTCTTCAAATTCTCAAGCGGAAATGGGAGTACATGTATGTATACGCTGAGATCGGCTTTGCGAAAGCGTATACCTCTTGCACTTTCTTCACCTGGGTTCGGCCTGTGAGTTACACGTTCATCAGTTCATCAGTCTAGTGAAACTGATGTTCTTTTAGGAGAATGTCGCTTCCCCGTGTCTTTAAAAGAGGTTTATGTGAATGCCTCTCCACCCTATATACTTATATATATGTATTTCGTTTAAAGTCCAGTATTTTAAAGGGACTCTCCCGCGGGCGATGGAGTTGCCTACACTATCGTGCTTGTTCGGTGTTTCGACTAGGTAGATGAAGCTTGGCGGTCTTGGCGGTATTACATAGTATCATAGAAGTAGATTTATCATTGTTACAGATGGATGTACACGAGCAGCTCGTGGTTAGATGTCTTCTTCACAAACAAGAGCGGGTTTTTGCGGTGCCTTGGGTGGTTTCCTAGGTGCCACAATCCCTTTATACGCGATATCGAGGTCGCGACGGAAATCAGGAGGCGTGTACGGTAAGTCCCGAAGTAATTTGACTGCATCGTGAACACTGCGTCGTAGTTCTGCAACGTCGCGGCGAATATGAACATCTGAGGTCGTCTCCAATGCTTTTTGGAGGCGTGAGATGGATTTTGATATCTTTCTATAATCTTGTAAACATGCGTCGCCATAGGTAAGTAAGAACGGAATGACTAACCCAAGTTCTGTCAATTGTAGACCCAGACCATCGAGAGCTTCATGGTGGGCTAGACGCAAACGCTTCTTAACACCATTCTTCTGCGTCAAAGTAGCATCATGCGCAATGTCCAAGCAAAGAAGGATATGGGGAAGGGGCCCAAGGAAAAGGGGTCGGTAACTGGAATTCGCCTTCCATACCATATTCTGAGCTTTCTCCAAACATGCCGAGAATTTCCTGGTCCGTAAGGCCGATAGCCCTGTCTTGGCCGCTTGCCGGCGGCGCAAAAGTGCGCGTTTGTATGCTTTCTGGATTGTCGATGCTGCACGTAGCTCAGCTGCTGTTGGTGGTTGGTCCTGAGGAATATCAGAAGCTGCCATGATCGGGAAAGCTTGCATCTCGGGGACCTCGTCAGACCCAGAATTGACAAGGTCTGGATCTGTAATCTCGATGTCATCGGCGTCTCCCGTTTCGTCAAGACCGAGCAGTGGATTAGCTTCGGACGCGGGTTCACCATTTAGGGGTGCATTAACAAGCGACGGGTCCGTATCCTTTGGATAGTGAGGAGAAGGATCCATTCTAGGCACCATTGAGGCACCAGATGAGGTCATGGTGCGAAGCAATAGGGGAAGGTCATCATTAGTTTTGTAGTGGATGAGCCGTACTCCAGGCATGAGCTTCGTTGGAACGGCAGCTCGTCCCAAATCGTGAGTCTGTACTAGTTCGTCCGCGAGCGATCCGGGCAACGTATTGCAAAGCGCGCGTACAAGCTGGTCCCAACGCTGAGCGTATATGTACCTACGAGATCGTCATCGTAATGCGCAGGGTCAAAAAATCTGTTAGCTACATACTGTCGATAGAGGAGCGGAAACTTGCGGTCAACTCGTTGCAATTTCGTGATAGCCTTCAGGATATTGGACCGCAGTACATTGTTGGAATTGTTGTAGCCGACTGTCAAATACGCGTATTAGATACACATAAGCCTTAAGGTACCTTTTGTTCAGAACACCCACGTAAGCATAGTACGCGACATCTACGTGCTCGTGAAAGTCAGCCAAGAAATTGATACCTAAACAAGTGCTTACATGCGAGCAACAAAAACCCCTCGAACTCCGGGGATGGTCGATAGGTCGTGAGTTCCGAATAGCAGATATTCTGCATCCCACAAGGATTCAGAAAATAAGTTACAGTGTCAATCAATGCTACCCCTACCTGCACCAACGCCACTGTAGATGGTCTCCAGCAAATTGCCTAAGGGTTCCACTAAAAGCCAGCCGAAGTTTGTTGCTTTCGCTCTTGCCCTTTCGATGTCCCCAATGTGCCGTAATAACCAGCTGCGAGGAAGCATGATTCCGTGAAGGCTGGACTTGCGCTGAAGCCCGTCTGATATGACCAGGGACGCGCAAAGATATTCGATGAAGTCACAGAGGACACTGACGTTAACCGGGAGTTGCGAGTGCAAAATGTGTCTAGTGGGAAATAAGTCCTTGAAAGAGTCGGATAGCAGTACTGTAAAGAAGGACTGACCTGAGTGAAAGTATACCCGCGGATATGCTCCAGCTTTGACTTCCTTCCAACGACGCTATTAGCTCATACAACACATATTCGTTATCGGGAGGCCGCAGATAATGGCTTGGTTTAACCAGCGAAGTTAAGCACGGTGAGCGATACAGGTACTTCAAAACTTCATGTCTATCGAATCTTAAACCGAGGCTTGTGACACGCATCAGATTGGTTAGGAAATGGACTTGTGGCATGAAATCAAGGGTTGACGCCAGACCCCGAAGCCAATCCCTGATAACGTAGATGCCTTTCTGGAACTCAGGGATGAGATCCATGTCCAAAAGCAAGGGAGTTCCAAGGTAATGCAGAGGAGGGTTAACCGCTTCGTAGAATCGACCGATATAAATTCTGTGGAAAGAGCGGTTTAGTCAAAACATGTATTGTACCGTTTTCTTTGACGTACCTTTGCTGCATGTTCACGGCTCTGCCTGTGACAGAGTAGAGAACATGGAGGATCAGCACCTGTTGAAGGTTGACTCGGACTCGTGCATTGTATAATTTGATTGTCACGGCGGAGGACGGTGTGTGGTCTTGAGGACATTCAATCCGATTGCAGTAACCAAAGGCAACAAATCTTAGACATGGAGAGAACTGTGGGGCGTTCCGGCATAGTTCGCTTTGCTCAGATATTCGCTGCAACAGATGGTCACAGATAGCATGCCTAAATTTCTGGCAAAGTTCCCAGCCTGTAACCGAGATTCCGAGATCGGTAGATTGAGTAGAAACCAGCCTTGTGAGTTGTAGCGAATGGTGGAGGAAGGTACCGACCGGTACAAGGAACTCATCTCCAGAGATGTGCTGAATACCGAAAAGGTCTGTGACAGATGGTGCTACACGGGGATCAATTTGGAAAGCGAACTCGTAGAGCAGCCTGATAAAGGCAAGGAACAGATGCAAGGTTTCTGCTAGTCCTTCAGCTGTCATAGTCGTGACCTGGGGAAATTTTCGAAAAAGATGGCCAAGACATAACGTGGCGGCTGAGGTATGATTCGCTTCCAGGAATGACTTTCCAATCTTTGTCAGTTCAGGCATGTCGTATTCGATTATGGCTTTGAACATGGCAATCTAACGTAATGTGATTAATGCAAATAAGGGGATTGGTAGGAATAGGGTTTACCTCGCTGCGGTTTTTGACGTCAAGGAGTCGCATGTTGAGGTGAGAGGACCACTCGAGTAGTTGGACAATAGCTTGGCTTTGCCCTGGTGCGATTCCAAACGACAAGTTGCGCCAAAATTCTCGGAGGATGCACTGACTCGCTTGACGCATTGAATGTGAATTGTGTTTGTCCCTCAAAAAGAGGGGGATAGCATCTAGAGTTCGACCTTCAAGCAAATGAAGTTCGGCAGCTTCAGCTGGCCGGCCAAGGGACGTCAGGACCTCCGCGCGTGCAATATCCAAGTCCAGATCCTCCAGATATTCCAGTTCTTCCTCGTCTGTCGAGAATAACTGGCGTGCCTTCCTATAGGAAAAACCTCGCTCAGCATATCATCGTAGCAAAGAGTGGGTGGCGTACTCTAGTTTTTCTTCTCTGAAGTAATATAGGCGCGCCACGTCTTTGATGCTCTCGACCACATCACTCTGCATGTGCTCCTCGTTCGCCTTTATCATAGCCACGGCTTCGTCGAATCGACCGAGCTTGCGGAAAAGTTTCGCGGCGGAGTTATACTCACGTGCGTCGAGGTATACATTCGCTGCTCGCAAATCTTCGGCACCTGACTCAAAGCATTCAGCGGCTCTTCGGAAATACACAGTGCGATTCTTAGTGGCTTCCTGAGCGCAGACTAGGAAAGCTTCAGCTGCCATCGTGAAAGCGGCATAGCGCTGATCCTTGACGCGACGTGAGTCTCCTAGGGGTGCTTTCCGAGCTTGGTCACGAAGGTAGTAAGAGTTAGAGATTGCCATCTTGTGAGGCATCAGAGCCCGCTCGTAGCAGTGCTTCGCTTGAAGAAACTTCTTCCGTTCGAATAGTTCTTTTCCCTTGTTTGCCCATTCTTCAGTGGAAGAAGAGACTGCCAATCGTGGCATATCTGTGCCTGGCGTACAGTTGTGGATTTGATCTCTTGTCGTCCAGTACACCTAGGCAACCATGAGATATACAGTATTCAGAGGGAGAGTGGAACCTACCCTCATTGGTTCCCCTTTTGTAGAATGATCAGCTATCCAGAGATTTTTACGAGCCCGCGTAATCGCAACGTACAGAAACTTCAGCTGGATATTAATAGTTTTGTGAGAAATGATCGAAGTGACTGGTATGAAAGAATGAACCTCGGCACATACACCAGCATGACGCGTGTCCTCGAAACGAGGAGCAGCTACAGCAGTGGTTGGCTTATTGACGGCACTAAGAAGAAGGCGCCATTGAGACAATTCAACTGTGGAGTCCTCGAAGAAATTGAACAGCAAGACCTATTCCGGAGGTTAATTGGCTTTCTTAGATGATTATTCAATTCTCACATCGTTGAATTCGAGTCCTTTACTCTCATACAACGTCCTGATAAAACTGGTAAACACAAAAGTCCCAAGATGAGGCTGACCCTCACATTATCAAACCGATATCCCCTACTTGCTCTTGTAGTTTATGACGAGCGGCTTCGTCTCGGACAAGGATACCTAGATTCAAACTTAGTAGTGGAGAACACACCGGAAGGTACTGACTTACACTGCTGGGCCCCGAATTCAATGTGACTTCCGCTGTGAAGACACGTGAGCTAGCCAATGGGAGGGTCCACGGACAGGAATAAAGTCACCTCGAACCGAAAAGAAACTGTTCCTGAAAAAGTTGTCAAAGCCGGAGTATACGTGTGAAAGGGTGTAACTCACATAGCGGACATTATCGTCGTTCCATCCATTGAGGAACACTGGTTTGAGTCCATCAACTATTCCTTTCTCAGGCGCAAGTGTGTCGATCGAGTAGGGCCAAAACCGGGTTATTAGCTCAATTACAGACTGGGCACAGTTGACAATCCCTGCGTGCGACCGATAATTGGTAGCAAGCTGAAAGGTCTTCGGAGGATGTCGAGTAGCGTCCGAATGAGACCGACTCCTAAGCCGTTGATTCTGCGATGTTGACCTATAGCTCAATATGATATAACCGTATGATGAATCGTAAACATACCTCGATCCTAAATAAGAATGCCTTCAGGTCATCGAATCGGAAAGAGCTCCCAACAGAGATTGTCTGTGCTGTATCGCCAGCCCAGAAAAGACCGTCTGTATTGTGGGACAGAGATCGTAGAACTAATGAGGTGATCAGTAAGTTGTGGGATTGAAAACGGCTTATCACTCACGGAGAGCATCAATTAACAGATTATCTTGCGCCTCGTCGACACACCTGTTCCATGGTGAAAGGTCTGTGGACATGGATATCGTAATCTAGACTCACAATTGGTCGATTTTTCGTCCTGTAACGCCGTGATTGGCAAGGCCTCGTAAAATACCGTGGGTCCTATGTCAGTGTCAGAGTGATTGGAGAAACGCGCCGAGGATAAACTTCACCTATCTGCTGCATCAAAATCTCCACGTTGCCTTTTTCGAGCCTGGTACACCTCAAAGATACTATAGATGGTGTTTCTCTGCCTGGCGAAGGTGGATTGGGTTCGTCCCGAAAGTTCCTCGTATATGTTTCGGTCCAGATATCCCCTGGAAGCAATCGTTTCCTCGGACCCTTTGATGATGCCTTCAAGGAGCAGTGCGTTACTGAAGGCCAAAGGATAATGATAACATACACAGCCTACCAATGATTTCACTGAAGACCAAAGCAGGATCTGAGAGATATATTCTGCCACATCAGAGAATGAATAAAATGCAGAATTTGAAAGCAAACCTAAGCCTTTGATGAAAGGTTGGGGAAAGTGTGGCCAGTACTGGTGCAAGAAGAGGTCATAAGAGACGAAGGTACGTTGTTCTTTATTCTCCTTGATATTGTACGTTCTGTCGCTGAGATCGAAATCCGCCTCGACTAACTCGCATAACTATCAGCACCCACGTGAGCGATCGAGGTACCGTACCACGACTGAATCGGTTCCTTACGCGATCAAATGTTATGAAGAGAGGGAAATGTGAATCTTGAAGCTCGCTGAATTTGACGGGAAGATCATTGCGCCAATTGTCTTCGTCATCAATGTCGACGAGATCAGCGTCCTCCTCAGCTTGCACCTTCCTGGCTTGGATAAGTTTTTTAAGCTCTTGGGGCGATTGCGAAGCAGTCTTCAATGAGTCCAGGAGCTTCAAAAAGTATTCTTCCACCTTCCCCGCGAGAACCCGAGATTTCGTCACGAAGATCTGGCGTGGCTTTGCGACGTCGTGGCTGTTCAGCTGATGGGTTCTCTCAATCCAGAGCATCTTGAAAAGCATGGTAGTTGTTTTGCTTGGCGTGATGTGGCTTCGTCAGTGAGGCTCGCGAACGGAACATGAGAACATACCCAGTCCCACTACGACCGAGAACATAGCACGAGTAGGGATGTTCAATGATTTCCTTCTCTTGTGGGCTACATATGTCTCATTGAGTAAAGGGAAATTGTAGCAGCCACATAGACGTACGAGACTTGAAATGGGAAGGCCACATCGAGATCTGCCAGAATGCCTAAAACAATTTGCTGAGCTTCGGAGGACTAGAAGTTGGCGAATGACTCACTGTGCAGCAATTCCTGGTTGATTATCATAAATGTTAGCCTTCATTTATAGGGAGCGGAGACATCAACAATCCTACCTGCGAGAAGGTGAGGTACTTCTCAAGGCTGAAAGCGACAAATTAGCTGTTGGTGTTAGGAAACTGCGTCACACTTACACTAGAAGCGAATGAATCTGCATCCATGTTAAATCATGCCTAACACATACCGCAGCTAAGATATCTCACCTGTTCCAGATCATCTGGGGGCAGGGTGATAACTACCGGGCTCAAGGACACCTCGACCTCAAGAGGTGGGAATGAAGCAGGCAAAAAGACATTGTCGCCACTATGAGCGGGGTGTTCTCTGTGCATGCACCTACATTTGAATTCAGCAAAATACGTCAAATCATTCTGCCTTTTTAGCTTGACCTTCGCTTGTATTCCTTGCCTTTCTTCCCCAATTGACGGCCAATCGACTCCCAGAGGCGATTATCGAGCTGTGCGTGGGTATAGATACCAAAGATCCGGAGAACTGGGCAGGTTCAGATTGAAGCAAATACTAAGGGGTAGACTTGTCACACCTTGCCGTTCGACCTGTGAACCTTGTGATCAACGCTCACGCTCAGTTCTATATGAATAAACTTACATGGCTTTCGTAGTCCGAGACTGAATCCACTTGATACTAGGGATGCAATATTTTGAGAGAGAACTGTAACTAGAGATAAACCACGCACCACAAGTCGAGTGTCTCTGGTCATTTTGGCTTCAAAAATCGGCACATCAGTGTTTGGACCATTTAGTCTCTTCATGTTGTCATCAGAAAAATGCCCGTTCGACAGCTCTCTGAATTCACCCGTCAGGAGCGAGCGAGCAATATTCAGAATAAAGCCTCACTTGATCTTCTTGACGATGATGGCAAACGTCTTGCGGTCCTTTCGCCGTGCTTCGCGAAGGTCGCCATCGGCACGCGTCGAAATGAGTATCCGCCATTCGCCGAAGCCTTCAGCACTGTTGAAGTGTAGAGCTCTGTCGATCGAACGGGGTTGGTTATATAAATTAGTGTAGGTGCGGGATTGGACCAACGATTTCATTGGTTGGACCATCGGATATGCCGAGGGTACTTCGATGTGTTCTTTTTCTTCGGGTCGCGTCGAGACAGGGTTTGTTTGGATTTCCAACTTCGCTTTCATCTCCTCCGATGGGGTAAAAGCTTTCTGTATGATGTCGACGATCTCTGGCAGGTGAAGCTGCTCAAAGTAGAACTATAAAGGATCAGATCAAGAGAAAGGTATGTGAACAGTATTAAACGGACCTGCAGAATCGATTTATCATCTGCAAGGATCTTTGAGATCGCCCGTTCTGCTTCTTGACGATCGTAGGGTGGCGGTATGAGAAACTCTTCCAGAAGCTTTGCTTCCTGAAACATCTGCGACCCTCTCTCGTGGGCCTGCTTGATTCGCTTTTTCTGACTTTTGCTCTTGACTTTGACGAAGCTCGGCATCGGATCGTCATCCTCGTCCATGTCAGCTTGCATAGTGGCACCTCTAAAGGTCATGGACGAAAGCGATGCCAGAAGTTTCGGAGTTGCAAGTACACGGCGATGGTAACGAGAAATGAGGTCGTTGGTGATGTGACCGCTGGTCAACGGTAAAGGTTGGAAAACGAAGAATGAGGAAAGACGAGAAAGGAGCTTCGACGCAATGGATGCGTCATACACATTGGCAGTGGTCGGAAAGTCCTCAATGATCCATGTAGTAAGTGCAATCCGAGTCGAGGGGGGTAGGTCTGGTTACACGGCGGTTAAGTTCTGCAGAACCCGATGGCTGTCTGAAGTACACATACTGGATAGAATGAGCTCCACGACAAGCTGTTGGTCTAGAAAATCGTCCACGACGTGTAGAAAGTTATTCCTCGTTAGTAATCCTTTCAATTCAACCAGGGCAGCTTCTACGTCTGCCCAGGACGTGAATGCACTTGTGTTGAACAAGTCAGCGCGACAGACAGGTTTTCGTGGTAACAAGGGGGGGGGCATGGTGATTTGAGAATCCTTATCGATCGAGACCTTGTTATATAGAGTCCACGAGACAAAGGAAGCAATGTGGATCCGGGAACGTGCCCTGCACGAATACTACGAGCGCCTGTGGCGGCGAGCCGCCAGGCGCCCAGAAACAAAATTGGTGATTTATTTTACATGAATAGAATCCGAAGCACTTGCAAGCTGCCTTGTTAAACAAAGCTAAGCCCTGTTAGGCCATTCTGCAGTCTATGGAAGAGGACGTGCCAAGTGCTGTGCGGCGAGGAAATAGCACGTGGCGTCGCAACAGCTGGCCGCTGAATCGTCCCTGCTGCGACTTGGCTGCGACCATAAACTGTCATTTATAATGTGATTCTCCTGCCTTGCATCTATTTTCTACCTCTTCGACCCCTCTCTCTTATTAACCCAACATGCCTCTCCCTCACTACGACTTTCTCATTAAAGTGGCCATGCTATGCTAATTGCTAGTGAAGCTCGCGTCCAACTGGCGTCTACCAATTTGCAGGTGTTGGAAAGTCGTGCCTACGCTTCTGCGATGATGCATGGACACTTCATTCATTACCACAATTGACATCGACTTCAAAATTCGGACCATCAAGCTCGACGGCAAACGAATCAAGCTGCAAATTGTGCGTCCAATTGATAGACTTCCGTAGCAACTCCTAAAAGATACAATCTTAGTGGGACACTGCCGGGAAAGAACGATAACGTCAGCTTACTATCGCGGCCCGCGGGACCTTCTTAGTGTAAGGTAGGGGACATCCATATCCCTCCAACGTCACGTGCCAACCGTGACAAGACCAAATCGGTTCAAACACGACTCCGAAAACACTACTGTATGTTGCTCAAGCAATAATAAAATAATCGGTCACCAGATTTTACGATGTAGCAGACGAGCGGTCGTTCAACAGTTCGTCGACGTCTACTACTGCCATTCTTCCCTTGTCGTTGAATTGCCCCACAGATATCCGCACGTGGCATGCTAACATTAAGCAGCATACCTCCTCGCAACAAGTCGGATTGGACAGATAAGAAGGTGGTGACTGAGGAGCAGGGGCGTGAGCTAGCGGAGGAGTTAGGTATACGGTTTATGGAGACTTCAGCTAAGATTAACGAGGGTGTCGAGGAGGACTCTTCACTTTGGCCTGGTGAGTCTCATTTGAATGAGAGAATATCGTGGCACCTAATTTTCTAATTATAGGGATATCAAGACGCGATTGATCGACTCTCAGCGCTCCTTCAGGCAGACGCAGGGCACCCCGAGAGCATCCTCTGTGGACGGTACAGTGCGGGTGAACCAACCAACAAACG
Source organism: Lyophyllum semitale (assembly GCA_018851285.1). NCBI lineage: Eukaryota > Fungi > Basidiomycota > Agaricomycetes > Agaricales > Lyophyllaceae > Lyophyllum > Lyophyllum semitale. The sequence continues at coordinate 15,977 of JABCKH010000015.1, read as the reverse complement.
CAGTCATCACAGGCTGCTGCTGAATACGGCTGTTGTTGGATAAGCGATTGCCGTTGTATGTATCTGCCTCCCAATACCAGACATCGTTGATATAATTCTCTAGTGTTCGCATAGTTCTTGTTGCTCATTCCCATAGTTCCATGATCATCCCACCTGCAAGTTAAGTCTCCTGTTATATTGTAATACATTCACAGTAGAGAAAACACAGCAACGAGAGCGAGAAGAATATAGAATCTCAAAACATATGAATGTCAAGCGGTGGACCTACCATTCCAATTTCCGCCCCACCACCTTCGCACCCGTTCCCCACCTTGCTCGTCGTACTCCTGTCGCGTCACCCCGACCTTCGCAAACTCCTCCGTTGAGGCGAACTTCGCCATGCCCTTCCAAGCATCCTGTGTCGGATCCGTTGCACGCATGATCTCGATCGGCATTCCCGTAGGGAGATTCGGGCGTAATGTTGCGTGGAGGCGTGGAATGAGGCCAGGTATTTGAGAGGGTGGGCCAGTCAGGAATACATTCTGGAGAGGAACATATGAGCATGCCCCCCTGAGAATAGCGCGTCAGGGTTATATACCTTTGCCAGGCGGCCCTTTTCAGAGTCTGGAAACCTGGCGAGGATGTTGTGTATAACCTCTCCAAGCCCTGCAGAATCGACACCTGCCATGCTGGGCGAGAACCACGCCTCGCATACTCTCCATCGTTCGATGTTCAAGTGAATGCGAGTATTACCTGAACATGATCTTAGGTGTAACTCAAAATGGAGAGCAGGAACTCACCTTCCATATCGCTCTCATCGTACAGCGGCCGGAACGCGGAAATCAAGGCAGAGCGCTGGGTGGTAATGGAGGCGTGCGTATGCTGATTTGTGAACGTTGGGTCGTAGGCTAGCAATTTTGATTCCACGGTGGCCAGTAGGTTAAGGTCCTCCTCTTCATCAGACGAAGGAGCGGTAGTGTTCTGTTTACCTTCAGAATGCGATGAGTGATCAGTTGGAGGAGGGACGACGTACAATTTTGCGGTATATGGCCCAATCCGCGTCGTCAGCTCCGAACATGTCCTCTGCACAATTTCAACCAGAAATCAATACATTGTAGAGAATGTGACTCACCACCGCCACCCTTTCGCTTCTTCTTCGGCATGCGTTCGTCATTGGCAAGCGTTGCGATGCTCTTCATGCGAGCTTGCGCAGCAGCGCTTTTGCGGTCACCGAGCGCGGCTTTCCGTCGGGCTCGCTCCTTTACTCTGCTGATTAACGTCTTGAGAACAAAGCGTTAGCGGCGGCATAGAATAGCGCAGATGAAGACAGACTTCTTGCTCCTGTCGCATCTTTCTCGACCAGCCACCCAGATCCATTTCCCGCTCCTCTTCTTCCTTCTTTTCTTCTGCTTCCCTTTCCGCCTTCTCTCGTTCCTTTTCGCGTCTAGCGCGAGCGCGCGCTTCGAAGCCGGCTTTCATTAGCTTCTGCTTCTTCTTCTCCTTCAAGCCTTCTTCATCCAACTGGGAGAAGAAAAATGATTAGAAAAGTATCAAAAGGAGGAGAATGGCGGAATAACGAACGTCAGCGTCTGGTATGTCAACCAGTGGGAAAGAAGGCTCTTCCTGAGTGGAGCTGGGTCAAAGTGTGTATGATACTTGGATCAAGATCACATACTACAACGTCCTCCCCTTCCGCCTCTTTTTTCCGAGCTTTCTTCAGGTCACCCTCAAGTTTCTTGATAGTCTCGTCGAGCCCGGCGTCGTCGTCGAAGCCTTCCTCTTGTAGTTTAATCTGCACAAAATTAGCGTTAGCCACTGAAGTGTAGCAGACAACCCACCATCCACTCGCGCTTTGAGATTTCATCTCGACGCTCACGAAGATTAAGCAAGTATCGTAGGTCGTTCTCTTTTTGAACAAGCTAAAGTTCAGCGTCAGATAAGGGAGTAACTGTGATAGAAGACACATCACCTTTTCCATCCGTGTCTTGGCTGCCAATTCCTGCAACTTCCTTCCCTGTTCCTTTCTCTTCTCTGCTAGTCTGGCTAGCTCCTCCTCGGTCTTCTCCTCGTATACTGGCAGCACGTACGGAAACTGTACTATCTTCTCGACCGACCGCATTTGTAGCGGGTCTTTGAGGGATCGAAGGACTGCGGAGTAGTCTGTTGCAAATTCGCAGAAGTTATGGAGCATCCACTATAATACAATACAGTTTATCAAGAGAATTGAGGAACAAGATGGATAATTACATTTGATTGGGATGGGGTTACGCGTGTCGGGAAGCTGGAGTATTTCAGCTGTATGAGTTTTAGGAGATATTCAGACGATTGGGAGGCACCCCAAGGTATGCTGGGATGGTAGGTGAGATTCATTGTCGGCGTGTGCACGTTATGACAGACCGTTTAGCATGGCTCATGATGCCTTTTCCGCTCAAAACTGGGATCACTGACGTCGAAGCTGTGTTGAAAGATATTACAAGACCATCCGAGGTGAACGGGTATTCAGTGGAATTCAAGTGGTTCTGGTAAAATGACATGACGCCGTCAACACAATACGCCAACGAGGGGACCGAATACAGCTCGAACATGAGTTCCGACGTCACTGTAGTTCGGTTGTGGATATATTGCTAGGTGAGGTGAAATAATGACATACGTGACCGGGAATGTAAAGGCGAGGCTAGTCGTTCGGTCATGAGGATGGGATGGCCCACGGAGGGTGTGTCGATTCCAAGATTTACGAAAGCATAGTCGAGGGCGTTTTCCTACGTCTCGAGGTCAAAATATCGCGTTTGTCTTTGGTAGATAACGCGACAAGAGATATCTACACACCAAGGCATCAAAGTTCAAGAGAACATCTCCTTCCCAGGGTGTCCTCGCCTGCCCCTTTGCGCCACTCTCTACTTCAACACCCTCTCCAAACAGCAGGAGCGGCTTATTGGTCTTTCGCTCCTTGTATTTTGCCACGACGTTGGGACCAAACTGGGGACTCGCGGAAGTGGAGAAGCCCCACCGAAATGTTGTCGAGCCGTTGTCTATGATCAGTGGTGTGTGCGCTGAGCGATGCAGGTCATAAGGCTCAACTGCTGGTGGCAGGATCGGAGGCGTTGGAGTCGGTAGATTAGTGACGGAGGTCATCGAGGTGAAAGAACACGTCACAGCCACCGTTTGATGAACCCTTTCGAGAGCACCGTATCCTTGAACATGCAAGGCCAATTCCCCACCTCAAATACCCACAAATATTCTGTCATCCTCCCAACCTACAATGAGCGCAAGAACTTGCCCGTGATTATTTGGTTACTAGTCAAGGTCTTTGAGGAACAGTACGTCGCGACGTGGACTTAACTGCCCCGTACAGAATGAACTCATACTCAAGACCGTAGGAAACTTGCTTGGGAGATCGTTGTCGTTGATGATGCTAGTCCTGATGGCACCCAGGAGATTGCGAGACAGCTGGCAAACGTATACGGAGAGGACAAAATTGTACGTATCTACGCGATTCTCCTCAATGCATGCCTATACACAGTTCTTGACAGGTTCTCAAACCACGGTCTGGAAAGTTAGGGCTTGGGTAGAGTTCTCGTTCTCAATCATCGTAATCCACTGACCAATAAACCTAGAACTGCTTACATCCACGGATTGAATTTCTGTACTGGAGACTTTGTTATCATCATGGACGCTGATTTCTCGCACCATGTATGAGTGGCTCTGTCCGTGCTGTTCTTCGCTTTCTAATCTAAATTTCCAGCCCAAATTCATTCCACAATTCATTCGGTACGCACACAACATGACGCTGAATTCGCTTATAACCGGTCATTCGCAGTTTACAGCAAGCGCACAATCTGGATATTGTCACTGGCACACGATACCGAGCGACCTCCACGCCATACATAGCTGACGCCACTCCAGGCGGTGTTCATGGCTGGGACCTGAAACGGAAAATGGTATCAAGAGGCGCCAACTTCCTCGCTGACACAGTCCTGAATCCTGGTGTTAGTGATCTAACGGGAAGTTTCCGGTATGTAGGATGGAATAATGGTGACAAAGGTCGAGCCTTGACGCGTTTTTGCAGACTCTATCGCCTTCCTGTACTCCGCCACATCATTACTGTGACGCAATCCAAAGGATATGTTTTCCAGATGGAAATGATGGTGCGCGCGCGGGCCCTTGGATACACGGTGGGGGAGATCCCTATTACATTTGTTGACCGTATATTTGGTGAAAGTAAGTTGGGAGCCGATGAGGTGGTGTCATATGCAAAAGGCGTGTGGGCGTTATTCACAGGTATTTAGAGGTTAAGAGTATTCTTATTTATTAATTTTGCAATGATGTCATAGACTGGTTTGTCAGCGCGTTGAAACAATGACTGGATTAATGTTGCCCCCATCTTGACATTGACAACGACCATGAGTTTGCTACAGGACGTTCTACGATCGCACACAGCGGATTCCCTTCTCATTGACAGGAAACTGAAATCAGTTGAACTTGCACACCAAAACCCTATACCCACCATTGATAAGGACGACTCTGATGATGATCTTGTAAACGTGGTATGTCTACTACTACTACTAATCGACGTCGTCCTGCCCCTCTCATAAACTCTAGGTGTCGCTCCCTGGAACTCCAGATCGTACTCGCCCATCGTCGCCCATACGCGGTGCTTCAGCACGTCCGCTCCGTGGACCCCTACATATCTCGTCTTCACGCCGTGACCCTCTCAAGGCATTCCCTACCGAGGTTTCACAACGGATATTTGAGCAATTGCAAATACGAGATTTGGCTAAATGTGCCCTAGTGTCAAAGAAGTGGCGCAGAAGCCAGACCCTTAATTACGGTGAGCTTTCAGTGTTACCTGTCTACACTCACCTGTAACTGCTTTGTGATCCCAGTTTGGTTCCAACATTATCGGAAGGAGAACTTTCAAGATGATAGCTTGCCTCCTGGCAAGTGGACTAAGCGTGAATCTAAACAAGACTGGGTATGTCCTGCTTGCGCTTTTCTCTGGCATTCTAATCTCATTGTCGATATAGCGTGTCACGCATCTACGATCGGGAGGCGATCGTTCTCCAAACTTAACTGGATTATCTAGAGGCTCAGGTTACTCCTCGCCCCTCATATCAGGTTACCAGACACCCCGAGAAATCAAGGAGGAGCAGTGGAAAATGGAAGCAGAGGCCACCAAACCAGGCAAAGTTGAGATGCGAGGCATGTATAAAGAGCTTGGAGGTCGCAAGTCGAAAGGAAAGCCCAAAGTTGGGAGTTCGGGAATAAGAGATAAAGGCGGCTGGGCAGAAGGAGATTTGGGATGGTAATAGATATTAGACGGATGTCGTAGTAATGGAGGAAAGAACGCCGGTCTCCATGATTCGCATGCCTAGAACTAACCATAACGTAGCTACGAATAACACGAATATAGAACTCATTTTTTTCACAGAGCTGTACATACTATAGCAATATACTCCAGTGTCGAGGACGATGTAGGGCCGGCAGTGCGACCTCGGGGCTCGCTGATGTCAAATCAATAACGCCCGCTTTTGATTTCAACTTGGTCACATCTATTATCTATGGCGAATATGATGCGGCCTGTGGTGTCGTACGACGATATCACCCTTCCATACGAAACAAATCCTTCCTCACAGCATTCACCCAAGCCACCTCCAGCTAAGAAACGAAAGTGGTCGAAAAAGCCCAAAGGACGGAACCGCGATGACTCTCAATCATCCAGCAGCTTCCTAAAAGGCAAATTCAACAACGTAGGCGCTCCTGGCACCTCCTCGATGGTGATGGAGGTAGAGGATGAGAATGTCGAAGAGGACGAAGAGGGTCGTGAACTGTCACATCATGAGATTTGGGACGACTCTGCCCTCATCGACGCGTGGAACGCTGCCACAAAGGAATACGAGGCGTATAATGGCCCGGAAAAAGGGTGGAAAGCGGAACCAGTTCATAATTCGCCGTTGTAAGTCCTTCAATTCTACTTTAACCTTGACACTCAACTCTCGTCCAGATGGTACAATACACCCAAAACCAAAGCAAAAACATCAGCGCCTACAAAAACGAACGGAATTGTTTCCATGCCGTCCGTAGCCGAATCAACTGAGGAGCAAGGAAACTCCCGTCCCCTGAACTTTGACACTTTCATACCCTTGCATGACCCCTCCCTAGCAGTCCCAATCCTAGACCCTACCCCTATCTCAAGACCAGATCGCGTCTCCCAGTTCCTGCCTGAACTATCTGGACCTATGGTCAGTCAAGATGAGGCCTTCACGCGTGCCATTGGCGCAATGTACTGGAGTGGATATTGGACTGCCATGTACCATGTCAGTGTCAAGCTAACGTATATTGATTCATGTCAGCTCACAACTCAACCTCCCTATTAGTGTCAACGCTATTCGGCCCAAGAACAGCCCGCTGAGAGTGCAGCTCAAAAAGGAGATAAAGAGCTCTATGACGAAGCGGAGGACGCAGAGGACGAGGAGGAAGCAGAGGACGAGGAGGAAGCAGGGGAAGACGAATCGTTTGTTTCGACTCAGCGATGAACAAAGCGATGGTTCATCGCTTATTTCGTCTCGCCTTGTCCGCCTTTGTCGTGCTGTACGTATTTCACCCATGATTATGACATGTCGAAGCAGTCTGACACACCCGTGCAAAGCCCTCTCTGGTCCGAGGTGGGCCGCGAGGGGGCTTACGCGAGGGGTGCCTACTGACCAAGGTGTGGCGTCGTGCAGTGCCGACCAGTTTTCAATCTTCAGAAAAGAACGCGTAAACGTGGATGTGCGACAAGGTACTCACATTCATCCTCAGCGCTCAGTGCTGTTAGGAGTGTCAGCTTTAGTCAGGTGCAATTCCCTTTAAGATGAAGTCAGCTCCGTTATATGCAATGGACGACATTCCTCAAGGAGAATGTGACGCAGGGGGCCTGTCGACGTTCAAGTAGTCCCTAATACCTAAAAAATGGGCGCCTTTCCAGTGCAGGTCCGCGAAACTTCCGCAAGCAGAGGTTCGTCTTACTTATTACGAATTCAATCCGCAAACGCCAACGAAGACTCCGACAACGAGGCCAAATATGTAACGGCCAACCTCTCCTTTGGATGACTTTGCGAATGACTTTGTGAACGTGGTCGGGCCAGAAGCACGTTCAAATCCTCCGAGACCACACGACGCTGGATACAGGATTCACAGGGGGTTAATGTTGTGGTAGTCTCGAAACCAGCCGTTACGGATTTGGGTCAGTGTTGGGGTGTAATTTACAAGTTATTACCCCCTCCAGACATACCAAAAACGGAACATCCCATTTTTCCGATTCAACATTACTCTTTCTTAGATTTACTTCAAGGCGTTGGGTTCGAGTCTAACTTTGTGGACCTAGACCCGAACTTATGTAAGGAGTATAGTGACCCAGCTTTCCATGCAGCGTGTCGAACGGTTTCTCTCGTGTGGCTTGTTAGGAACTGTCTTCATGTTGCATTACGAACGAAATTCGAAATGTTACGAAACGAGTAGAGCAAAATAAGCCTCGATCAAAGCGCAATCTCAACATCCAACCTCGCCAGATATGAGTATATGTCTGGAGACATACGATACTTGAGGATCCCAGCGAAAACCATGAGTGACCGCGATTTTTTCCGTACGGCAGCCAACGTCTGGATATCTATTAGCGCTGCTCCAGTAGAGGAGGCCACCCTTGTACTCACCATCTGACGCGTTGCGTCTGGAACGATGGACGACTTCACTTTTAGATGAACTGCAGCAAGCGCTTCCATCGTGAGAGGAAGAGATGTTTGCAAATTCCGTTGTAGCGCCTCATGGAGATCCTTGAACTCCTCTGCACGGCGCGTAACCTTTGCGACGTCACCAGAAAGCGGAATGAGGTCGGTTGACTCCATAATCTAATTCACGGCATGGGAAAAAGCGCCGTATAGTGCGAAGGGGACTCACATCAATCGCAACCTCTGGTTTGCCAGCCGCAAGCTGGTCCTTCGCCTCCCGGATCCGGAGCAGGCGCACGACAGCCTCTCTATCCTTCCCAGCCGCCCTGTTAGTCCTCTCATAATGCCGAATGATATCGACAGCAGTCTTTTCCAATGCCCGATCCTTCTCCTCGGGACTCGGCTTGGAAATTGTGCTGCTCAAGGCCTGCGCGAGGCAGGCAACAACGGTCTCGTAGTCGCCAGCTAGATTATACAGCTTAATGGCTTCCGCGATCCTGTCATTCTCCTCCGAGTGTTTGGCAGCCCGAATCAGGATCTGGTCATTGAACTGCCTGCTATCTTTCAGACGAAGCAAGCTTGCTCCCTGCTCAATGACGCCACTCTGAAATCCAAGTCGTAAATGACATAGTTCGTCGTTCGGACACAGTGAAATGACTGACAAATCTTGAGCCGTCAGGCCTGTACCCTCCAACAAGTTCTTCCCAAGCCGGGCCACCATTGCTCAAAACAATGATTCGCCTTACCTGTTCCCATGCATTCTCAACCTGTTCCTTGCCAACCTCTCCTTGGTCAGCGGCCAGGCACACGCAGTACACATATTGGAGAGCTTCTTTAGCATCCATCTTCACAAACTGGCGGACGTAGCGCCAGATCAAAGTGGTTATGCTCAGCGCTGGAGGAGATGCAGGGGAGAGTGACACTAGAACGAGGCCGTCAATATTTGCAGTGGACAGCGAGGAGGCATTTCACTCACAAGGAGTCATGTCCGATGTCTCTGCGCGGGACGGGACGCGGAGTAGACCATGATAAGTAAGAGCAATTGCAAGATGAACGGCCTCGACCTCAGTCTCTTGATGCTCCCATAATGCTGCGACAGCCTGGATTTCATCAGCATCCTTGATGCAAAAAGGGGTAAAGCGTATTACTGACCCGTTCAAACTGGCCGCACATAAGAAGCACACTCGCCCAAACACCCCTCCTGCCTGACTGATTGGGTGAGCCTTCAAAGTGGCGCTCTCCATAACCCAACAGAACGTCAGCTAACGCTCTCAAACCACCGTCCTCATCTTCGTCCACCTGAGTATATAATATAAGTATATCGTGAGTTCAAAACCAGAACAACCGACCATTGCAAGTTGGAACCACATCCAATCTTCCGTTGTTGTAGTCACCAGCGGTACACTCCTGCGTGACGGCTCGAGCTTGCCCATGAGCTTGTATAAAGCTAGCTTGAACGGATCCGCGGTGGCTGAATGCAGCATATGCGCATTGTAGACGGCTTGAAGGTGATCACGATGAGCTTTGGGGAGCCTAGGTTGTCACCATTAGGATACCAAAATCGGCGAGGGAATGATAAAACATGCTTGCGCTCAGGCGATTCAATCCACGTTTTGAACTGAGTGAGGAAACTTGCTTCTCGGTGTTGGATGGCCTCCTGGAATCGAAGAGCTTCCGCCAAGGCCTCTGCTACGTGTCCAGTGCGAACAAGGTAGAAGAGCCTGGCCCATAATGGCTGACCAGCTACCAGCTAGGAGGTAAATTCAACTTAGAATTCACGTCACATCGCATGGGGCTGAGGACGCACCTCAATCCTATCTTCCCACTCTCCATTCCGGTAATACCTCACAAACAAGAATGCCCGGACCTTGTTGGAAACACTAGGGTCTCCACCTAGGCGAGCTTCCGTCGGGCGCGCCTGGATTGTCCGCTCCAAAACATCCCAATATTGCTCCTCCAGCGCCTCTTGTGCCCCCTTTGCAATTTGCCGTCTCAATGTGCTGGCTTCGCGTGATTCGGGGTTACCCAGGTAGACGCGTGCATACTTGCGTTCGAAGAGTGGGGCGTTGAGGATATGGGCTCCGGCGTGTTCGATGGGCGGCAGGGAAGGAGGCTCAGCTGTGATTTTGGCCAGGATGTGAAAAACTTGAGTCATTCGGGTATACCTTGACTGCAGCTGCCCGTTAGCAAGAATGACACAGCGCCAAACGGCCACTCACATCGGCATCTACAACTGTAGAAGCGGAGAGGAGGGAATGGACGATGGGATACGATGTACCACGAAGGCGTGCAGCGTTCAAGTCAACGATAACGCGATCATACGCCATCATCTTGTTTTGCATTTGTAACGAGAGGCTGGGAGAGACACTTGACTGCAGTGGCTATTGGGATCACATCGGGCGAGCGAAGAGGATGCCACTTACCATTAAGGAGCTCTTGCCGTGGGCGTGCTTCTTAAGCTCTCCCATAGCTCGATTGTCTATCCCTACGCGACCCCCGAGCTCCTCAAACACGCGTTTCTTTTTCGCTTCCCAGTCGCGTTGACTTCGTTCCTCCAGAGAACGGTAGAACTCCTCCTGAGTTTCCTTTCTCCCCTCCTCGATTGTGGATATAAGATTTTGTTCGTGTGCATGACGAAGGTATCCCGCCACATCGGTGTCCTGCAGAGGTTGTAAGGGAGAGAACGTGGTTGAAGTATTGAGGTGCGCAATGGAATCTGAAAGGGCAGATGCATCGACGTGCGCTTGTGCAAGGAGGTATTTTCTAGTGAGATGGGTATAAACATATTCCACGTCGTATATGACGTCTACTTACGCGCGATCGGTGTCGGCTGGAACTCCAGGCTGGCGTGAGACTAGGCGCCGGGACTGGGCTTCAACCTGGTCCAAAGAAAGGTGGACCGAGGGAAGGTCTGGCCGCGAGAGATGCGATGTGAGGCTCTTGGACGAGGTCAGCAGCGCAGAAAGGTCGGACGCCATATCGGTGGGTGAAAGCAACTTTTGGGATAAATTGTGACACTTGCTGTGACGCGCAACGTTCAGACCATCTCATCTAGCATGATCTCCGAGTCTGCTGCCGCAGAGCCCTCCCAGATCAATCCCGCTCTTACTCGACTTAGGAAGTTGCTGCGACAGATCATACGCGTTACCATCTCCGATGGCCGCATCTTCATAGGCACCTTTGCAGGCACTGACCAGCCTCTGAATATCGTGCTCATTAATGCCGAGGAATATCGGCTGGGGCTGGAGGAAAATCCCGACGGCAGATATGTTGGTCAGGTTGTTATTCCGTGGAAGCTCATCGTGAAGGTCGAGGGAGAGGCAAAAAAGGGGAGCATCCACGAGCACGATCAGATGTACTTTTGACCTTGTTTTTCCGCGCTTCGGGCTTCGTTCATCGGAATTACAACGCTGCCCGTGTGTTAGTCTTATCCTTATTGCCAGCGGTCTTGACAGCTAAGATTTTTCTGGTCTAGATCATAATTATAACATTATTGCTGTTTGCAGAATAGTTGGCGGTCGCGCCAAACAATCGACAATTCACAACTTTCGAGACAGCCATATCTCCACAACCGCTGCACGGATCGACATAATTTTTGGATATTTGGAGTCAGCAAAATGGGCTCCAGATGCCCCCGTAGTTATTTTCCCGATATCTTTATTTGCAACATTCTGCAGAATTGTGTGGTAGTTTTCCAGTCTGCAAGCTGTAATGGCTGAACGAGCTGTTAACAATTCAATCCTTTCATACAGACTGTGTATCTAGTATCTATTGAGGTGCCCCCACCAAAATAATCTTGAATTTCCAAGGTTGACCATGTCTGAAGCCACCACATGTGCTCCCTCAATAAGCATTTTGATTGTGGCCACCACTCTCTTTTCCTTGACATATACCATGGGATGCTCTCATAGTGATGTCAACGATAGTGTTTCGAAGTCGGGTTGCCCCAACCGCAAAAAACTGCAACTAAACCCGACCACAACTGAGCGCAACCGGACCCTGCAGGTCCGGTTGTCCAAATTCTTGGCGAACAACCGCGGTTCGGTTGCCAAGTTCTGGAGCCGAGCAACCGCCGACAACCGGTCGTAACGTGTCACAACCGGTTGTTTCCGAGGTTGAACGTTCGTGTTCAAACCCCGCTACTTTTAACCCAAGCCCCCATCATCCCCGTCTCCATCCGCCCTCAGCAACACCTGCGCCTCCCCCAACACAAATGCGACCCCCAAACGAGGTTTGAACAAGGCCACTGGACGCGAAGTGAACGACTGAGAGGGGTACAGCAGAGGGCAGACCCCAGTAGGGGGAGAGCCACCAGGTGCGTCACAGCACCCCGCATTCGTCGGCAACGTGCCAACTCACACCGACCCTCTACCACAGCCAAGTGCACCCCTCGGGTGCCCGTGAGGCCCCTCGCCTCGCCCCCATGGCCACCTCCAGCCCATTCGACTGCCAGCGCATGGCCGCTGCCCACGCCCGTGCCGCCAGCTGCCCACCTCCAGCCCACCCGACTGCCAGTACACGACCGCCGCCCATGCCCACCAGTCCCGCAAGTCGCCCCCTGCCACCCACAACAGCCGTCCCCAGCCCACCCGACTGCCAGCGCACGACCGCCGCCCACCGCCGCCAGCTCTTCCAGCGGTCCCCAACAATGCCCTGACCTCCCGACTGTGCCCCAAGCCCCTGACAACCCCCTGACCTCCCGACCAGCCCTCCGAACTGCCAGCAGCAGCCCCACGCTGCCATCTGGCAGCCCTGTGCGCCTCCCGCTGTCAACCCGACGGCACCCGAGCCATCCCGGGAGCCCCCGGAACACCCATTGACGCCGCACCTCGTGCGCTGCGTCCCCACCAGCACGCGCCATGAGAGCGTGGCTTGTTTTAGTTAAATTTAATATGTATTAGTTGTAATTACATTAGTTTTTTACATACCAGACTGAGACCTCCGCAGACGGTCGCGACCGACTGCAACCACCTGACCAACCGATACCAACCGGTTGGTCACGGTTCGGTTGGCGGTTGCCTGAGATCGGGGTGGCCGCACAACCGGTTGGAGTCGGGTTGCTGCCCAAAATGGCAAAAAACCCGACTCAACCCGACTTTGAAACACTAGTCAACAAACATCTGAAATCCAAGCAACATGGAAAAGGCCCCAAGAAATCATTCACAATTGTTATAGTCAGGCCCAGCTCCAAAGGCCATGTAAGGGCAACCTTAGGGCCGGCCAACTGGACTAAGGTTGACAGGCTGACAAGGGGGATCCAAAGAGAATAAGTCTAAAGGATTCCCCCATGTCCGGGGCAAGTATATGTACCAACGCGCCAGTTTAGGGCTGGCCACCATCTATGTGGCAATACACGTGACTGTATATATAATATCATGATTGACTGCCAAGTCGGTCACCTGATCAGCCGAGTCGGGTGATTGATGAATCACTGGAGTCGGAAATTGGTGATTGGTCGGTCGTCCAAATCGAAGTTAAGTATGTAACAGAAATGGAAAGAAATGTATATACAGCGCGGAACGGTAGTTCCCCTGACATCACCCCCTCTCTAGGGTGCATCGTCTCGATGTACAGAAGACTGGTTGGTCGTGGGTCGCCAGGACTTAGCGAGGTCAGTGGGGGCGACTGAGAATGTGGCTCAGATGACTCTCGGGGCATCTGGGTGGTTGCGGTAGAACTCGTGTACTTTGGCCGGGGCATTGACACTGTCAGATGGTTCCCAACTCACATCTGTACCACTTCACTTTGAATTGAAGCTTCCGGTGGAAGATCCGACTGTCCAGGATTTCTTTGACTTCAAAATGCTCTTCACCGTCTACAATGGTTGGGGCCGGTGGTGGTCAAGCTCAGCAACTGACAATCAGGTCGGTGACCGCCGGTGTGAGCTTCATAACGTGTGGATTTGAGACATGGATTGAGGGAGCTTTAACTTGTACGCCAGGTGCCCAACTTTGCTTTCCACGACGTATGGACCGAGGTGCTTGTGCAATAACTTGTGCGAGGGCTGAGTGGTGGAGATGTCACTGGTGTCAAGGTAAACCTTGTCACCTGGTCAGTACTTGGGGGCTGGTGTACGGCGTTGGTTATAGTACCGAGCCATGTTGTCCTTTGCCTTTGCCTCCTCATTTGACTCCTTCATATGGTCGAAGAATTCCTGTGTGGTCTCGTTCTCTGAGGGTCGGGGAGCTGGCTTGAATCCCATGTGCGGGTGTCGACCGGTGTCCAGCATGAACAGTGTCTGTTGGGTTGCCGAGTAAACATGGTTGTTGTATTGAAACTCGGCTTCTGGCAATAGGTCATCCCAGTCGTCTTGTCACTCGTTTGTTGGAATATCGAGCTCACCGCAATGTCGGTAACCCCGAGTTTCTACATTCTTGTGGCCCATGATATCCGCCGCAGCCCATCTACCAATCCGAATCTGTATTCCTTCGTTCACCTACCATTTCCTTTTGTTTCGGCCCTTTCCATTTCCATTCCTTATTGTACTCTGCATGTATTTAATCATTCGTATGTAATGCAAACACCTCGCGCGATTGCGAGGGTCAACTGCTATCCCGAGTGAGCGCTGCAGACCCGCTCATTTTAACATCGTTGATGAAGAGTTGGAGGTACTGCTCCAATTCTTGGTTCACTCGCTCGGCCTGTCCATCAGTCTGTGGATGGTACGCAGTTGAGGCCGACACTTTGATACCAAGTACCTTGTAGAGCTCTCTTGTAAACTCGGCCACAAATTGCGGTCCTTGGTTGCTGATGAAGGCTTGCGGTAAACCATGTAGCTTCCAGACATTTTGGCGGTACAGATTGGCGGCTCTGACAGTGGAGATGGTGGTGTGGGTTGGAATGAGAGGTGTCCCTGTAGCCTCATTATTATTTGATGTGCCATCACAACCTGGCCAAATAGTTATTTACCACTATGCTCATAAGGCCCTGCCACATTATAATGTACACTCAACCAATTATATTACTGCATTATAAAGCATGTCATATGACCTTCTGCCATCAAAATATCAGCCTCCCATCACTACCTCAGCCTGCCACTGCATTATAATGCAGGTCACGTGACTTTTCAAAAAAATTTCTATACCCCCTTCACAGTGGGTACAGGCAGCGCATGGTTGATTGAAACTCTGATGTTGGAGTCGCTCCCCGCCAAATAGGACATGACTTTTGGCAAGCCGTACTATAGCACAAACAAGCAACATTGGCAAGGTGTTTGTATGGGGGAATTGGCTAGAATTAACATTCTATATGTATTGTAGGTTGCAGAACTATAATGTTCTGTCTCTATTACTATAATCATGTTACTGCCTTGACCATTGCACACCCTTTTTGTGCAAAAAAATTCATTCTGCAGCCTAGAATACAAATATAATTGCTTTTTGACATGTGCCCGATAGTTGATTTGGTCCCAAATGGCCCGATTCTGCCTGGATTGAGTGCCCTAAAATTTGAGGTCAATGACATGCTTACATAATGAAATTAACACGTCGTGACGTGCTTCTGCAACCCTTGCCACCCAAAATTCCCTTGAAAAACAGCCTCTCAGCCATCCCTGAATCACATCTTCGGTTCTTGTAAACCATGGGAAGTCTCAAAAATATTTTCCGATGGAAATCATGCAAGAAATGATTGCCTGCCCAGCGCGCCAACTCTGCATCCCTCCCAAAAAAAACAGCCGCCACCAACATACCTGATAAAGAGAACGACGACCCAGGGCCATTACAGGATCAGGCTGCTCGTGCTGATCTCTACGAAAAGCGCTACCGAAACGGGCAGAAAAAGATCACTCGCACGGCCAAAGCCCTGGCAAAGATCAAGGGTCTCCTTGGTGTGTCCAAATCTAGCCAAAAAGCCACTGTTGCCGAGAACCACAGTTTACGAGAAGATTTGGAGAAAATGGAGGACACTGGGTGCATGGCACAATATGATGCTGTATGTTATCTTAAACTTATCCAAAACTTAATCCAAATTGGCCAACAATATCTTTCAAAAACATTTGATGACACTGTGGGGATTTGCCTATATCAGTTCAGCTGTTAACAGGATATTATTGGGAAATATATTTTTATTATCTTTATGTAATAATCTGCAAGGTTATCAGAAATGTTATTTGAAATATACTCTCTGATGTTATTTCAACTAAGTCCTCATGTCTTATATTGGAAAGATATCATGGTTACTGTTTAGAATATCATTCCCAGTATCTTCCAAGCTTTTGATGGGAAGATATTGGAGTTCAGTTCAGTTTGAAATCTTATCTTATCCTTATCTTATCAGCTCCAGATTCTTATGACA
>JABCKH010000014.1:0-92161 GCA_018851285.1 Lyophyllum semitale | reverse complement strand
TGAGACTCTAGGATACGCAGCTCCTGTCCCTCGATGATACCGTCGGCGACTTCGTCATCATCATCGGTTCTCCGTGAGCAACGGACTGTATAATGTGCGGCGCCGCTCGGCTTCCCCATCCGAGCAAAGAGATCGGCGTATATCCACCCAATGACGCCCTTCTCCTCATCCACGACCTCTAGCTTGTGAACATCAGGATGCCACACTTCCCCTGACGTTGCATCAGCTGGTCGTAGCGAAATACCGTATAAGTGTTGGAACAGTCTAGAGAGTCCCATGAATACAGTGCCAAGGGTGAGAGGAGGGAGTGGTATCAGTGGTGCAGGGGGTTCGTGGGGACAGTAGAAATCACGATCCCAGGCATGAATGGTGGGTAGTTCCGAGGTTCCGTGATGTGCTTGCTTTCGTGCGCTCAGTATTTGTAGCGCGTTTTGGGCAAACGGTCGGGTATGATCCATTAAGGCGTCGAGGAAATAAAGTACATTGCCTGCAGGTTGTTGTTAACATCATAAAAAGGTTTACAGGTTGTTGGACGGACCTGGCGATTTTGCCATTTTATCATCCAGTGTCATTGCTGCGTAACTCTCCCGTCCAACTAATCTCGCTAGTTGACCCCGAGTCTGAAGTAACATTTCCAGAATTTTTATTTGTGCTGGAGTGCTGGAGTTGGCCGCAATATAGACACGCCGTCGCGGTTCCTCGGAGGGGGCAGAACGCATGATCATCTGTGCTTGCAGAGAACCTGGATAAACAAGGAGATCACGCTGAGTAAATTGAGCCTGAAGCTGCAATCTGACCCCCATTCCCTTGTCTTTGAGACCCGAAAGTTCGGAGGGCTTAATGGAGGTGGGCGGGCGAGCTGCGTTGGCTTGGTTTAAGAATTCCCGACCAAGCACCAAGATATCTGACGACAGTGACACGAACTTCTTCCGCTGTTCCGTAGGCAGGTCTATCGCAGACTTCTCAAAGTCGAGCCAGAATATAAGGGCAGTTTTGTAAGCCTCGGGGCTTAGCGTCGAAATAATAGAGGGATCTGTCATGACGGCTTTTAGTACCTACACATAGGTATGTGAACAGCGGGTAGCGGAGACACAAGCGTGTCTACGTACCTCGTAAAGACCAACATGTGTGTTCAGGACGTTCATGAATTCACAAAGCGTCTCATACGCATGATCCGCCGCATTAATCCACATTCGGTCTGGATGTGCGTTCCGAACAAGTTCTGAGAGGTCGATGACCCCACAGAGCATGTCGCTGAGCCTATCCAAATTCTTGACAACCTTGAGCAGTTCATCCCGAGACTCCCGCGCACGTAGAATGCGGTCCGTCAAAAGCTGAGCCCGAACCAGAGTTGCATCGGCTAATGATATTAACGCTTGTGGATGGGTGAGGGAAGGGTGGCGGAATAATCCTGTTGTAGAGAAAGGGGTTGGCTTAAAACCAGAGCTTGGATTGTCGAAGAGAGAGACAAGCGCGATATCGTCAGCCGAAGCAGGGATAGTCGGGAATTTGGTTTGGGTGGCGAGCGTTCGCGACCGTGTCAGGCGTTTACAGCCGCGAAATTGGTATATTCTCTTTGTCGGACTGGTTAGGATATTGCCCAACTGTCTGGGCAGCATGAGGACGGAGCCGAGGGGAGCGAGCTTTCAAGCTCTTCAAGCTTGAAGCTGAAGTGTTGCTTAGAGTAACCCGTGACGCTTTACGTGACTTAAAACTGGGCCACCGAGTTTATCCCCAATCTATTTAATTCGTCGACGCACTGCCATGCTCTAAACCAATTATTCTGATATTAAATATACTGAAGGTGCTTGTGAACTATGTGGAGTGGCTATAACCGTGGTGATGCGTATAAAAACATGAAGAGGGATATACCAGTGACCGAGTGTAATAAGAATCCGGACCATGCGCAATAGGATGATGAAGATGAAACTATGAGTCCAGTGGAGATAAACTGCCTTCTAAGCTCCTGTCGAAATCCATTCCATTTTCATGCCTAGGAGGTGAAAGAGTATCGTGATGTGTGCCATTCCCATTGTTGTGTTCGCCATGGCCGTTTTGCTCGACGAGCGCTGCGTCATTGCTTGATGGCTCCTTAACTCCTGCGTCCTGCGACGTGTCAGGTATTGGCTCGACGGCGTAAACCCAAAACTTCGATCGTTTTTTCCCTGCTATTTGCTCCAGAGCAATTTCATTAGGCTTCAACGCTGCGGCACCAGATTTTTTGATCTTGAGACCGTTTTGAGGTGCGCCGCTTGTCGAGGTGGAACCTGCTTCAGCGGAGTTGGTGCTCATGGTGCTTTCTTCCGTGCGCGCACGCTTTGGTGGTGGCTCCATATCGAGGTACGCGTCAGGCCCTCCTAGCCGTGAAGACCGTCGCTCTCCACGCCAATGACTCCAGGAATCTGAGGATGATTCGCGTTTGCCATTCACGTTCACCTTGGCGGAGGCAGTACGCGTTGAACGTCGACGTTCGCCGTAGGAAGCTGCAGCGCGACGTCCGCGCGAACTATTGGGCGCATCGCGGAAATTTAGGAAGTCGTCCTCATCGAACTCTTCGTCTTGTGCATCCTCCTCCTGGAATGTATATTCATCGGCATCATCCTGAATTCCAAATTTGGGAAGTCAGCTGAGTGAATCGACATAGATAAAATATCCCGATACTTGCCCCGCTATCATAAATGTTGCCGTATACATAGTCCGGTTTCTGGGTTTGCCGCCGCGTCCGTGTTTCGCGAACTTCCGTTTGAGCCAACAACAATTTGCGGTATTCGCGTTGTTCAATCCTCTTCCGCACTTTTGCCACACGCTGAGGAAACAAATGCCGGGGTCAATCAGCCGTCCTAGATCAAGGTTGAAAGGAGCTAAATGTATCTGTCCATGCTTGACAGTACGCGCGCAAGTTTCTCCTACAAATGCTATAACTCACCGCTATTTCTGCATCAATGATGTCCATTCGAGCTTCAAGCGCAGCGATCAGAGAAAGATGAGCCTGTTCAAGTCTTGTTCTTTTTTGGCCTTTCCTAGGCTCAGGAGGGGCTGAAGCTTTCAGCTCCTCGGTGACGGCCAGGTATTCCTCTTTCGTAGACGAAACGGTCTGGAAAGTTGCGGTGATCTTCCACGGATTGGTCGACACGAAAACGCGTGGCGAATCTAACAAGAAAGAAGAGTCAATTGTAACGCCGAGCGGCAATGACCGGTGGAATGGGTTTCAGCGATGAGAACATAGATCCCCGTAAATAGAAACAAATAGGGGAGCCTTGGGGAGGCAAGGTAAATGAACGCGCACGGACCATCTGCTATCCAAAAGCGCTTTCGATGAGAATCTTGCCCGATAGGAACTAGCTGTAGGCTCTCTTGACTTTTCGGGTCAGAAGGATCGGGAGGAGCAGTCGCGGCGTCCTTTTTCTTGTGTTTATTTTGTGACACGCCCCACGCGCGATCAATAGTGGCCTTGATGTCTGCATTATGGCTGAGCTGCAGCTCCACGAGCTGACGGAGAATTTTGAGCTAAAATCGAGGGACGGGATGTATTTCGTGAATTATCAGCCAGTAATGAATAAATCTGACACGTACCTTGAAATCCCAGTCTGCGGTGAAGAAACCGCCCTCGAGACCCTCGAATGGGTCCACATTCATTTTCAGATCTTCGTTCCAGAATATCGTCCTCTCTGACGCCTTGAAGTAATCGGCGAGAACAGCAGCCACCGTGGTGGATATTTGATCTGTGCTGGCACCACGCAGCAGCGTATTAGTTTGCGCAGAGATATGACAACGTGTGCGCACATGCCCTCACCTCAAGTTACGCGTTTGCGGTTTGAGGTTGAGGATAAAGTGCTGAAGGACCTCGCTGAGTATCTCGTTTGAGTCTCGCGACATTATAGCCTCTTCCAAGCTAGTAAGTATTCCCCAATGCATTCGTTAGCAAGCAACCAAGGTCCCAGGGAAGTAGCTCACTCCATTGGTGTTTCTAGGCCGTCAATCTTTCCCCGAAGGTTTGTGAACTTGCAAATGAAGGAGTAAACAAATAGCGTTTCCCAACGACCTGAGGGGTGAGTCGCATCGGACGGGGGGCATACGTGGCCTTTTGCAGCATTGGACATGCTTGTCGCAAGAAACGCGACGAAAGATCTTGCGGAGGAATGGATGTCACCTTCAAGTTACCGAATAGCCACAATCGAATTTTAGGTGGAACAAATATATTACAATATGACCCTTATTCAGACACGTTGTTCTACCCAGATATGGCCAGAATAACCACCCCTGCCCGTGGCCACAAAATATAGCCGATACTGTTATGGCACGGTGAAGAATAGGAAACGGGTTCCAGATATGACGTCCGTGGACAGGATAACCGTGAAAGGAGAACAGGTCTTATCCGGGTCCAACCTAGTTTCACAGTGCGTGAGATGAGACACCAACCGTCGCGGAAGACGTCCAATTACCTTCGGGATATCGTGGTGCTCGCTGAGGGACTCCAGATGGGCATTGAATTCGTTAACGCGGTCTTTGTGCGTCTTGTTAGCCAGTTTAGCTACTCGTTCGGCAAGCTGGAGGATCAAAGTTGGAAGAACGAACATTCATGGATGCAAAAACGGAGTAGACGTACCCTGCGCTTCTGTGCCTCCTCAAAACGTTTCTCTGCTTCAGTCTTCTTGGAGGAGCTGTTGCTTAGGGCAGGAGAGCTGTTACCGCTGCCGGAAGGCGACTTGCTACTCTCTTCTTCGCGAAACAAAAGGTTCTTTATTTTTTCACGTTCTGCATCCTTCTCGGAGTCAGTTTTTGATTTGGACTTTTTCTTCTTCCTAGTTAATAAGATCGACTTGCGCACGATTGAAGCAAAGTAATGTACTCACTTTTTGACAATACCGCCCTCAGCCACCCCGCCTTTCAGCTTGAGGGAGCCGCCGGGGCGTATGTCGTAATCCGACATGGATTGGAGTAGAGAAAGTGGTCGAACTTGGAAGAGATGGCTGTAAAAGGAATATTTGCACGTGCCATGACTACTTTGAGGCCCGCCAGAGTTGCACCTTCCGTCCACATCCTCGTACCCAGTTTTCGGTGTATCCTTCGTGACGGCTACTAATGGCCGTTCTATCATCTCCACTGGTTCTGATACAGTCAATACCCCCTGTAACGCGTGGTTTTTCTCTCGCAACCATCGTTTTCTCCAGTGTCTATGGCTGGCTATGCTGGAAAGGTCTGGGAACCGAAGCAGCGCAATATATGACTGTGGTCCCCGGATCGGCCCTATTCTACCCATGGACCCTTGTCACTTCAATGTTCGTAGAAACGTCGTTATTTGAGGTGTGTTAATTCTGGACGTGCTCCGTAGTACCATCCTCTAAACCTCTCTAGTTTATTGCGTCCATGATTTTTGTACCAGCGTCGCTTAAATACTTGGAGAGACTGTGGGGAAGCATAGAGACCCTCAAATTCATCGTGGCGTCCGTTGGTGTATCGAACATCATCGCCTTTGCCTTCAACTGGATCGAATTTGTTGCGACGAGAAATGCTGATCTCTTCCTGTGAGCACAGCCCATTCCGTCCTATACATCGTCTTCTGACTATCCTCTCAAGGTATGGAATGCGCTACCATGGACAGATGGCACTGCAGACTGCCATTCTGGTGGCTTTCACTCAGATTATTCCTGAACACCAAGTTCAAGTGTTTGGTGTTTTTAAGGCTCGAGTTAAGGTCAGCTCAACACCTTCTCTATCCATGAATTTTCTGTATAATTTGCCTTAGACCTTGCCCATGGCATATCTCACAGTGTCAACCGTGCTGTGTTTTGTGGGGTTTCAATGTCCTTGGATCATCATACAATTCGGTTGGTTCGTTGGTTGGATATACCTCCGATTCTACAAAAAGAATAGCGGCGATTCAGTGGGCGGCGTGGACACATATGGCGATCGAAGCGAAACCTTTTCGCTCATATCGTGGTTCCCACCATTCTTGCAGTAAGTTGGGTTTCATTCTAGCGGCACGCTTCCTTACTCATTGTCTATCACTAGTAAACCCTTAACTATACTGGGAAACTTTGTGTTCAATTTGGCGACACGCTTCCACCTAATCCCGGCATCAAGTGGTGACGTCGAAATTGGATCTTACAGCCAAGTTCCAGGGACCGCCCGGGCAGAGGCAGAACGGCGAAGGTAAGTTGATAACGTCTAAAGTTGTGGACCAAGAATTTACTATAAAATAGAGCACTGGCATTGAAAGCCCTTGATCAACGTCTTGCTAATTCATCATCTCCTGTTGGTTCACATTCTCCGGTAGCGCCTACCCATCCCCCGCGAGCACCTCCACAAGCAGCGTTAGGGGCTACGAACTCCTCGCCACTTGAGCGACAAAAGTCTACAGACGATTCAGAGAAGGGGAAGACAGCCGAGAATCGGTAGTACCAGTGTTGTTTCCATGCTCTGTACATCCCTAAATACGATAGCCTCTCACATGTTTTACTTCCTAATGACGCCTTACACGTTATCTAGACCACCTACATGATTTCTTTGGATTCCAAAGAGCCGTTCTCCGAGTTGGCTACGGAAGGAAAAGAAACTTTGCTCACAACGTGTCAATTATGTAAGGGGGATAATTCTACTTTTGGTCACCAAATACGTTGCGAGTCTCATGTCTCGACGCTCGTCTGTTCTCTCGGCCAGCTCTTCTGCCCCAGCCATTGGGAATGGCCATATCACTCTTCCACAGATTTTCGAGAAGCAAACGACGCGAGGAAACCGCTCGCTCTCCATGTCTGTTACCAAACTCCCAGCCGTCGATGACAGTGCCAATGTGGATCCGGATGAGTTGTTCGGAAAACACACCATTCCCGAGGTAAAATTCGTGCAGCAACGTCTAAGGTCATTCATCCTCCATCTACTTTATTGCACACTTGATGAACGAAGTGGATATTTTAGAGCGGATGCAGATGCGAAGCAGGAAGAGCTCCGTCTCATGGTTGGGTGCGTGATGTTGTCCGGAAATTATTACCGCAACTTGAGGTCAGACCATGAAAGCGTAGAGAACGTTACCGCGACCTCCTCCAAGCCTCGACTTCAATCGTTTCCATTGCGAGGTCTTCCCATCGCGTAAAACTTGCGTTGGAGAAGACCAAGGATTCTATACTTTCTCAAGAGGAGCCCCCCTTGCCCCAGCGGCCGTCTTTGAACAACGGGAATGGTTAGTCACTTGTCAATTACTTGAGATTCTCTCTAATTCTTGAAACAGACGCGCATCTACATACTCTGCAATTACTTTCGGCGCACATCAAATTACTTTTGGACGCGCCTGAACATCTATGGCGTCTCATTGAACGCAAGAAATATTTTCCGGCTGCTTGGTTATTTCTTCTAGCACGGGTTGTGCATCGAGCCCTTGTCCGGGATGACGAACAAGACGAGGGAACATGGAGTAGTCAAGGGGTAGACATTTTGGTGCTTGACCATAACTGCATTTCTAAGTTCCCTACCTAACATCTGCTTTATAGGAGGAATTTCCTCTGGTCCAACGGCAACAAGTTTTCGGCGCTTCTGCCGTTTGGGATACCCCCGTTGGACCAACAGTTCCAACCTGCCGTTGAGCTTGCCAAACCGACAGCGAGGTTTGGATTGTTGCTAGTTGGCGGTGCATAGCTATAGTATACGCTGTGGATTATTATAATTGGCCTAATGCTGGACTGCACCGTGATTGCAAAGTCTTGAACTTTGAACTGCATAACCGCCTAGGGTAAGAATCATGTCTGGACTGATGCGACTTGCCATCCATCTTAACTTCACGTATCACACATCGAGATTTGGATAGGAAAGCCCATCGAATAGCTCCGTTCTCGTACATGCCCTAAGAATGAATAGATCGACAACCCTATGCACCTCCACTTGAAGTCCATGAGTAGAGCTTCTTAACACAGTGCGCGAATGGACATACACGAGAATGTTATTTCTGGAAAGGAGGATAATGAGCAGCGTTCATGAAATGACGAGTTAAGATCGACGTACATTGGGATGTGGATGAGCTTCACGAAGTAGCCAATGAAACCCATGACTCCAAAGCCTATGGCAACAGCTTTGCTTATTTGGATGAATTCTGACAAAAGATTGAGTTGCAGCACCATAGAGAGGGGTGTGATACCGACCCGTCTTGGAAGGTTTTGTGCAGCGAGTAAGGAACTAGGGACAGGTCAATGAGTGAACTTGGGTAGCCTTGGAATAGCAACATACCTGGTTGCCGTCGCGAATGAATTGCTGGGGAACCTCGATGAATTCGCGAATTTTGTCGGACATGTTGATAGAGGAGGAGCTGTGGAATTCGAAGAGCCTTGCTGGCAATACTGTGATCGGCGACGTGTTTCTCACGGCCCGAAAGCATACACGTTTGATTTTCCGAACCGGGTATCGTCAAATTTTGGGACGTGTCCAGAGGTCAGTTTACAGCCAGTTTCCAGATTTTGAAGGAGTACTGAATGGTTTCTAGTATCATCCACGCATGAATGTCCTTCAGCAGTGGTCTGATACGAATTGCTGGCCTTCGCAATCTTACCCGCGTCGCCCACCATGCACCCAGGACGCTCGCCATCCGTGCAAACTCTACCGTAGCTCATGAGGTCGGTGCGCTGAGCTCTATCCTTGTACAGAGGCTCCGATCCAAGAACCCTCTCTCTGCAATCCATGCTTACTATCCTGCGTTGGTAGCAGAGCTCCAGAAAACTCCAACAACTTCGTCGAGCAAGCCTCCCCCTTCCCTTACCTACCAACAACTCGTTAACCTGCTAGATGTCCTCGCGACATCAGGACGGCCTGCAGATCTGCAGCGCATAGAGGAGATACTCTGGCACATGCCCACTGTGTTCGGCTTTGAACTCACAATCGACATACATACCGTCATCATCCGCGGCCTCATAAAGCATAGAAACGACAACACCATTCACCGCTGGCTTCTCAGCATGCCTTCGCGTCCCGTTCCTTTCACGCCAACTCTTGAACAGTTCCACATGTTGCTGGAAGCTTGTTTGGAACTCTCACCGTTCAAGTTTGTGCGGCATGTCATACGGACCATGCGCCAAACGGGTTGTAAACCCACAAACGAGACCTTCAAGTACCTCATCCGCTCACGCTGGGATGTGGCCACACGAGAAGATAAGGTCCCGCACATTTCGGTCTGTTCTTCCATCCTTGACGACATGAAGATGCAAAATATGCCATACGATGCCTTCATCGAAAACCTTCTCCATCAGAACTATGCAGATTGGGGATTTGAGACGTGGGCCAAGCAAATTAGGGAGGAATATCGCACTCGCTTCCTGGACGTCCAGACACTGCAGAAGAGACAAGAAGCGGACTGGAATTCCGAGTTATCCCAAGCAGCACAGTCCAAAGGGATCAAAGCAGCGATCACACATTTCTTCCAGAAATTGGCACCAAAAGGATGTACGCCATCTCCAGAAACCCTTCGAGCGATCTTGCGACACTCCAAAAGTATTGATGACATTCGAACCACGGAGGAGGAATTTGACCTGCAGCTCACCGTTGATCAATGGTCCATTGTGGTCACGAACAATATTCGGGCTGGGAACATCACCGATGCCCTCTCGATATACGAAGAATCGAAAAGGGCAGGTGTGGTGCCTGATGCTGGATTAGTCCATCCCCTACTCAAAGCATTGTGTCGTTCCACAACGAAGCCGCCCACCGAAGAGTCCCTCGACAACGCCCTCGCTATATATCGTGACCTGGCCCAGGTCGCCCCACCTTCATCAGAACCAAAGGAAACCTATGACGACCATTCCGTCGGCCCTGACGCAAGCATTTATCATAGCCTACTTCGAGGTCTTGCGTCATCCCAGAACCTTGAAAAATACTTCCCTATAGCAAAGGATCTGCTGGACGACATGGAGACGCACAAAATCTCCATGAGTGACAGTTTTGCTGCGAGTTCCATCATCGTCCTCTTCATGCGCCGTGCCGAGACCCTCTCCGATGCCCTTGACGTGTATTACGGGCTCCGCGGGTCCCTCGACGAGAAGGGCTACGCAATCGTGCTGAATGCATTCTCTAAACTATGTTTTGGGGAGGAGCTCCACGTCCCTTCGCTTTCCAGCTACTTCGAGATCGTAAAGGACATGCGCCGCGCAGGTCTCGAGATCACCGTCGAAGTGTACACCATTCTCCTGCACCAGTTAGCCGTCCTTGCCACCAAATTACGCAAGCCCGGCGTTCAAACCCCTGCTGACCTGCGCGACCAGCTCATCACGACAACGCGTCGGACCCACGATTTCCTGACTCTCGACGCCGCTGTGTCTCCCGACGAGCAGGTGTGGAATCAACTCATGGACACTTATCAGCGTCTAGGCTGCTTCGGCGACGCTTACCGGGTCTGGGACACGATGTACCTCTCGGGACGCTTCGACCACGTCAGTGTAAGCATCATCCTCGATGCTTGTGGCTACGCCGGTGCGTGGCAGGTGGCCAGGAAGATCTGCACGCAGCTATTCAAGGACCGCTTCTCGTTCAACCTGCACAACTGGAACACGTGGGTGGAGTGCCTTTGTCGTCTGGGACGGCTGAACGATGCACTGAAGGTGGTGTGCATGGAGATGGGGAAGAACCAAAACACGGTCGCACCCGATGTAGAGTCTGCCCGTATTCTAATCAAGTTCGCGCGGCGGGATAATCAGGAAGCGTTTGTGTTGGAGCGACTCGAGCGCTATTTGCCAGAGTTATGGACGTTGCTGCCTGTAGATTTGAGGGCGGGAACCATAGAATGATGTATTTCTATGAGTTATCTACAAAATCTATTGCATTCAAGGTTCGGGAGATGTGTAATGTATGTATGTTATGATATAATGGTATAATACAGTGCATGGTTGAGCAGTGCACGAAGGCTCGGCGAGGCCGTCTAGGGGAATAGAGAGTCCATATGAACTGAGAATAAATTAGACAGAGATTCCTATGTGGAGGCAAGTTCTTCTACGGTGGGGCAGTCGCACTAAATAAGCTCGTCAGAAACAGAGCTAAATGTATTGATTCATAGGACACTTACGACAAGGTTTAAATCTCCATAAGCTAAAGAGGAAGACAAGTCAACAAATGGTAACACACAAGAAGTGTTCGTGCATACCATCGTCGATACGAGAGACAGTTGGCCAAAATTTCTTTTCCCTGAGCCATGGCAAAGGGTAAACAGCAGTTTCGCGAGAGTATGGTCTGAACGCAGTAGCGCAGTTAGCAGCGTGTCAGTATAGAATAGCTGGTAACGCACCGATCCCACTCAGTGGAAGCGATCATGGAGATGGGGTGAGGGGCATTTGCGAGAACATTGTTGTCTCTTGGTTGTTTCCCTTTAATGATGTCTTCAACTTCTTCACGGATTCGGATCATCGCGTCACAGAACCTGTAACATGTCAGAGAATTCCCAAAACAATTAAATTGCACTCCCACCTGTCAAGCTCTTCTAGAGTCTCTGATTCCGTTGGCTCAATCAGCATGCAAGTAGCGATTGGCCATGAGCATGTCGGAGGGTGGAAACCATAATCCTGTGACATTGAATTAACATGTAGTAGATAGGTAAGACTGAAGGCACGAACCTGGAGCCGCTTGGCAAAATCAGTGACTTTTAAACCAGCAGATTGAGTAAACTCGGCCAAGTCGATTAGGAGCTCGTGAGCAACCCGGTCATTTCCGTTCTTGTATCGCAGGTTGTAGTGACCAGAAAGGCGGCTCGCCATGTAGTTCGCACTGAGTAGAGCTATTTTCGAGGAGTCATTTAAACCTTTCCCTCCCAGCATCTTGATATATGCCCAGGAGATGAGTGCAATCGACGCGCTACCAAATGGTGCTGCTGCTACAGCATCGATGGCTTGATCATTTTTCACTGGTATAATGGGATGGCGCGGAAGAAATGGAGAAAGGTGCTCCGCTACGCAAATAGGGCTAGTGAGGTGGTTAGACCTCATAAGGGCAAATCGCGCCAGGAAGACTTACCCAAGACCGGGGCCGCCTCCTCCATGGGGACTAGGATAAAAATGCTAAATGGACGCTCATGTTGAAATTATACGGAAAACATACATGGCGAAGGTCTTGTGAAGATTCAAGTGGCAAACGTCTCCACCACATATCGCGGGATTGGTGAGACCGATTTGGGCATTGAGATTGGCACCTGTATACATGTTATTATATAACCAGATATATAACGCAATAGGCTTACCATCGAGATAAACTTGACCTCCGTTATCATGTATAATCTTGCAGGCCTGTTATTGAGGATGTTAGTGATCGAAAATTGGGAAGCATGGGTGACCATGGTTACATCTTGTACACCATTCTCAAAGACGCCAAAGGTAGATGGATAAGTGATCTTTTACACCGTAAGTATGAGCGCTATGGAAGGGAAGCAATAAAATCGTACCATGAATGCGGCTAACTCATCCTTGTGAAGCTCAGCCTTGGCCTTCAGATCGTTAAGGTCCAGATTTCCGTCGGACAGGACTTTGACGGCAACAACTTTCAGACCGGCCATAACAGCCGACTAGACTTCATCAGATAGGGCCTCGTGCAGAAAAAAAAGCTACTCACAGCAGGGTTGGTTCCGTGTGCGCTCAAAGGGATCAGACAGATGTTACGATGCGCTTCCCCTCGCGATTCGTGGTACGCCCGGATTACACAAAGACCTGCGTATTCTCCAGCAGCACCAGAGTTGGGTTGAAGGGTCGCAGAATGGAATCCGGTAATCTTGCAGAGATCTTGCTCCAATTCCTACTCAGACATTGTTCAATTATTTCCGGGTCAGTAAAAAAGATCCGACTAACCTTGATTATAGTTTCATACCCTTTCACTTGGTCATGTGGCGCAAATGGATGGATAGTACTGAACTCTGGCCATGTGAGGGGTATCATGCTACTGGTACTGTTGAGTTTCATCGTGCAGCTTCCAAGAGGTATCATGCTGTGAATGAGACTGATATCCTTCGACGCCAAGTGGTTGATGTAGCGCAGCATCTCGGTCTCCGAATGGTGCTTGTTGAAGACCGGATGGGGAAGATACTCTGATGTGCGCTGCAAGGATGATGGGATTGCCGTTCCTTTTGGCTGCTGCAGGTCCGAAATAGATATGTTGGAGGCAGAGCCCGCAGAAGCAAAGACATTGATGAGAGTAACCAGATCGTTCGGAGATGCACTTTCGTCAAATGTGACGCCAACTCGTTTATCGTCAACCTGGCGTAAGTTGATGTTCGCCGCAGCGGCGGCAGCATGAAGAGCACCAGCACCAGCTGCTACTGGCGACGTATCGATAGTGACGGTGTCAAAGAATGAGCTATTCTCCACCCGGTAGCCAATCGATTCTACAGCCGACTTGAAAGCCTGAGTGTAGCCATGGACCTTGACAGCAATCCTATGGATACCAGCCGCTCCATGATATACAGCGTACATCGCCGCCATGTTCGCGAGAAGAGCTTGACTGGTGCAGATGTTACTTGTTGCCTTTTCACGACGGATGTGTTGTTCACGAGCTACAAAAGTAACGTTAAAAAAAACGAGGAATTTCTGAGATGCCAGGGGCAACAAACTCTGCAGGGATAATCTGTAGGCGGGCTGTCCCGTAGTATCGCGACTCCGTCCAATCAGACGTCCAGGCATTTTTCTCTTGAGCTTATCTGTTACTGCAAAGAAGGCCGCGTGAGGGCCTCCGTATCCAGCGGGAACACCGAAACGAGCTGAATTTCCAAGGACAACATCTGCACCCCATTCACCCGGAGGTTTCAATAAGGCCAGTGCCAGAAGATCCGTTGCACAGACCACCAATCCTCCAGCAGCGTGAACCGATTCAGCAAGGGAGCTGTAATCCTTGATAGATCCATTAATGTCAGGATACTGGACGAGAATACCACAAAGATCGGAACGGAGTTCATGATCTTCTAATGCGGTAACAACATCCCGAATAACAAGGTTGATACCAAATCCTTTGGCGCGTAACCGAAGAACTGCGACCGTTTGAGGCAAAACAGCTGAATCGACAAGGAATGTCCGCTTCTTTTGAGATGTCGAAACAAAGGCCATAACCATGCCTTCTGCCGCTGCGGTGGCCTCATCCAGGAGAGAGGCATTGGCAATATCCATCGATGTAAGAGACATAACCATGGTCTGAAAATTTACAAGGGATTCCAAACGACCTGAGTAAAAAAATTACAAGAAGCTAGGTGACGCAGGTAGGAACAGTCTACCTTGCGCAATCTCAGGCTGATAAGGAGTATAGGGAGTGTACCAGGCAGGGTTTTCCATGACCTGCGGCACACGGTTAGAATATATTAATTTCATATGTTCAAGCTTCTACGCACGTTACGCAAAATCACAGGGGGCACGACAGCGGTGTGGTATCCCATTCCAATATAACTTTTGAAAGGTTTGTTTTGACCACCGAGTTCCGTAGCCCTTGCATGCAGCTCAGATTCACTGAGCGCGGGGATAGAGAAGTTATCGATAGAGTTGGCGGCGATGCGGATTTTGGGCGGCACAGTATCCTCTATGAACGCGTCCATGGTCCTGTATCCAAGTCTTGAAAGCATGAGTGAGGCTTCATGATCATCGGGTCCAATATGGCGTTCTGGAAAAACATCGAGAGGTGAAAAAAGCGATGTCTGAGGACGAATGGTGGCGAGTGCTCGAGACCGCTGAGCAAGGGTCAGACTGGAGGGTAGAACGCGCAAGGCATAGCGCATGGCTAAGGCCATGGTTAGGGAGAGTCGCACGAATGAAGAGGTAAAAGCGACTGATTCGCCAAGAACTTGTAGGGATGTTCATTCACCGAGTAAAAGACTCATGCATGTTTGATGCAAAGATAAGGGCTTGAATTGGGACTAGGGCGCTTTTGTGGGGGATTTCTATACAAAAAGGCATGATGTCGAATAAGAGTTCAGTACCGTCTTCAATGTCGAATAAATCAAAGCAACATTTTGACGAGCGCCTTCCACTTGGACAAATTTTTTTTCTTCGGACGAGGTTCAATGACATCATCGCATTACGGCATCAGGGCCAGCCCATCGACACATGCATATCGTGCAAAGCCCAGAACATCCTCGGACCGGATCCTGCGTTTCCGCAACATTTCCGAGCTTCCGTCAGCTTGAGTCCCGTTGATGGCCCTGAAGATAGTACTCACGGAACATGTATTTCACGTACAGTCTTTGTCGTATGCAATCCATCCGCCTCAATTTCCTGTGCGACAATGTCCATTGCAGCTTTTGCTGTCCGAGCACCGGCTTGGCTAACTTTTTGCTCGTAAAAGTCGACGACCTCCCGAATCGAGGCCAAAGCGTCTGTCGATCTATTCACCCATGTCGTGTGCCTTGGGTCTGGTTTTGGTATTGTCAGCGACTTCAGAAGTGAAGCCTGATTCTTCAGGACGGAAGACGACCGAACGAGCTCATACTAGTTCATATCAATTAGCCCTATCCGAACGAACGAAATTAACCACACACAATAAATTCGTGCAGAGCACCTGGAGATGGAAGATATGCCTCCGACATTGTCAGTGAGAGGTCTAACAGAACAATAGTCTTGAAAATGATATATTGGTGCATGCATAGTCCGGCTGAACATTCGACACACCTCACGAACAATCTGCTCAACTCCACCAGTCGTATCTAGACTATCGATTTTAGTGGATAGGAAGTTCAACAGCCCGATGAGGGCAGTCCACAACTCCTTCCACTCGTATTCTGGTACTCCCTTGAGTTTCTTGCTGTAGAATACAATCCGCCACGAACCTATCCGCACACGACCATTTTGGAAGAACCATACCGCTCGATAACATATTTGGATACAAGTTCTGTGTGGCAGTCACTGTCAAGGCAAAGGCACAAACCAATCTCGGAGAAATTGAATCTCACATGTAGCAGTATACCTCCAGGCGTCTGTGAAGGTTGTGGCGTAGCCAAAGCACACAGCAGTCCAACAAAGCACATATTGGCGGCCGCTTATGCTGCGGTATTGGTAAATGTGGTAACCTCTTATAAAACAGTCAGCCAATAAGTACCAGACGAAAGGGTGCCACACTCTAACTGACCTGGCGACATAGTGGTATTATGACTTCAGTGGGTTGGCAAAAACCAATTATCACATCGTCATTCTCGACAAATCCAAGAAGGATGTTGAGCGTAAGATTGGCGTACGAAAGTGAGCGCGGTGAAGAGGTCGAGGATGCATGCGTTAGAAGGTACGAGGACAATGTCAAGATAGTAAAAGGCGGAGGGGGTATACATCCAGATGCAACGTTTTCTGGGGATATATATTCCAGCAGAATCGTTGAAAATACGGGGTTTCCACGCAGAAACTCAAATATAGGCAATAGGATAACGGTGGCTTCAATTGGCCTGGAGCGAGGGGTTTAAGATCTTGCATTGCACATTGAGAACATAATAATACTGACTGATTCTTGAAGAGGTCCCGAGATGAATCAGCGGTAGTTAGTGCAAGCGCTCGATCGGGTCGGAACGAGGCTATCATAGACGCAAGAGTTGTCGCAAAGTTCACAGAATCGTCAGATGTCTTTTGATAAGCTCTGCCAACAACCATGAGGTCACTTCTTAGTCAATGAACGGGACCCACGTACTTGATTGCTTCCGTGAGCGCAAAATTCGTCGCCCAGCATATTTTGCGCATGAGGTCTTCGTCTCGCGTTTCTCTGATGCACCTGAGGTAAGGATTCAATTTAGCCGCGTCAGATTTGTGGAAGTTGGCTAGGACAGCCAACAGAAGGACTGCTTCAAACGTGAACTGTTCTGTGGCGGGGGATTTGATGAACTAAAGATGGAGGTGGTGGTTAGGACGTACTTGAGCGAACTATGAGCTGGGAAGACACACAATCGCGATGGAGGGAAACAGATCTTGGCGGAGAAAGTATGCCCCTGGACTGAGTTGCCCAATCGCGCACATGTATATGAGCGCTGTTTGCAAAACCTGGTGGCGGATGCTGGCTAGTAGAGTTCAAGTTCAATTCATAAAATGACGCGCGCGGAAGGGGAACATGCATACCAGGAGCCTGCTCGTCGGCAAGAATATCGTTCACCAAGGCCGTGAATGCCTGCAATTTCCATCGAAATGACAGTGTTTAATGAACAGTCTTTGTCGTTGCATGTAAGGGCGCACCATAAAGATCTCGTCGCTCTGGCTAACGCCTCCAGCCAGAACCTCCATGACCTCCCATCCAGTAAAGTTCTTCGTCAAGATGCAGCGCAAAAGAATTGAGAGCGTTTCCAGAGCGTGTGCTTTTCTGATGTCTGCATACGGAGTGTCGCGAGCGTGTACCAGACATTCATGGAACAATTGATTTAAGAAGGGCTACTGGTGTTCAGTTATAAATGCTGTCCTCGATACGACACAATGAGATTTATCAACGAACCCTCAGCCTTCCAAGGCAAGCATCCTTGGTTATACGATTGAATTCGCCTCGTAGATATTCGTCCTTCACGTCCAAGTTGAACAAATTCGAGAAGAACTGATTACGGCTTTCCTGTGGGGTGATCTGATGTGGGGTTAGGCCATCGAATAGTTTCGTATACGTTACGACGAATTTGGAGGTGATTTGGAACGACCGACCACCAGAACTCATCAGGGGGCGTTGGAAGCACTGCTGTTGCCATATCTCCGATATTGACTGCTTAACACCGATAAGGCTCCCACATAGGACAAGCTCGACTGACGATTACATCAAGGTTACAAGGTGATACAAGGAAAGCAATCGCCTCTGACCAGATCGAAAGGGTCACTAAGTACCTGAGATACCAGCTTCCACCATCTCAGTTACCCACCCCATCAAAACCTCGTCCCTAATCCTCACTCCCTCCATAAGCCTTCGGACACCAACAAACGCTTTCCGGCCACGTATTTCACCCTCCCGCTCACTCTCGGGAATCTCGTTATCCCGTTCCATGTCCTGGTCGTCCTGGTCCTCCACGATGCCCGGGAAACCAAAATGATCGGCGTCTACTCTGGGCGCAACATCTGCCGAGGCAAAAGACGTCCGAAACAAAATCCGGATGCAAAGTAATGCTGTGAGTGCAGTCGAGGGGGGATCCACCAGTGGCCTCTCATAAGAAATAATCGTGCTGCGCGGCGGAGGCGGCGGTCGACTCGTGGGGTTTTCTGTTGGATACGGCGAATCTTGGGAGGGTAGGGTGACTGTGTCGCTCTGTGAGGGATGTTTCGAGGTGGACTGAGAGCTCGAAATATGGGTCAAAATATGGGAGCGGAGGCTGGGTTTAGATATTGCAGGTCTTGGACATGACGCCCATAGGCAGGGGGATTCCGGTGCCTCGATCTCGTTCAAATGCTCCAACAAATGCTCATAGAGCTCTCCTGGAGAGGAGAACACGGGCGCAGAGCATTGTGAGCGGTCCCATTTGCATTTGAAGCGCTCATTGACAATAATGTCCTTGCGCCTATCGACTCCTCGTACAATGAATCTCTGTACAGGGCCCTGGAGGACCATGGCTTGCGCCTCAGGAAATACAGAGTTAACGTTTTTGATGACGTCCGATGCGACAAGCAGAGGATACTGTTCCTGGTATGGTGAAAACACATCCTTGTAGAAATTCCAGAAATCCACTTGAGTGAGTTCACTGTCTGGCTTAGCGACAAACATAGTTTTCATCCTGATAGAAGACATTAACGCTGGAGTATGATTCGAGTATGAGGAAATTTCGAACCAATCATAACAGCGCTGAGGCTCAGGTTTGGCCAACAAGGCGTCCAACTCCTCCTGGGTAAGCTCGTGATCCCGAGTTAGCACAGTGGTGGAAGGGACTGTATGGATGATCCCCGAAATATCCAGCACAACTTTTTCTTCCAATGTCCCTTGCTCGTCAAGCAGGAGGCTGACCAGCAGCCTGAGGACAGCTGGCATCTCTGGATGGAGCAAGAGCGCTTTGGCCATAGACATATGAGATATGTGCATGTACAGGTAGTTCAAGCATGCATCGATTAAGGGCCTATCTACAAAGAGTGGAAGATATCTGAGGGAGGCAGCCAACGCTGGAGATTCGGGCGTGATATTGACGGCGTTCAAGGGATTAGAAAGGGTCACAGTCAGCGCTGTGAGAGCAGCGATTATCATCGAACGATTGCTGGACTGCGAGGCGATCTGTTGAAGCGGCTGAAGAGGATTCCAAGGCGCTAGCATCGTTGGGATAACGATAATCTTCGCGGCTACAACATGATATAGGTCGATGATGTGGAGAACAAACTCAGAGTCCTCATCCCTGTCGCATTGCAGAATGCTGAGGGCCTTCAGCACCAGCGGTAACGTGTGTGAATGGTTTGCAAGCTCCACAGCGTTCTGTTCAAGCAGTGCTGTATTTCGCATGACAAAGAGGGATTCGAGAGCATATCGGCGTTTGCGAGCGAGGTCGGGAGATGGGGAGAAAAGGGAATTTGTGTCTGTCGAGGATTTGTATCCTTCCGAGATGTACCACTCTGGCCAATCGAATAAACCGTCAATGAGTCCTGGGATACTTGCCAACTGGAACTGTTCGTTGTGACACAAGCGGCACAGGCGGTCTAGGGCCCAGCCAACTTCGGAGAGTATTCCTGAGCGAAGCGATAGGGACATTCTGTTACTAGGAACAGACTCAGTGTACCATCCTAATATTATCAGCGCGTCGAGTCTCATCTTGCATGAAATCAGACAAACTCACGCTCGTAGTCATCTCTAACATCTGCGGCTGGTCGAGGTGGCTGCTGAGGGACGTATCCAGAGCGATAGTAGGTACTGGTAGGTAGTCGATTACTGTTCGTGTACGCCGACATGGTTAGCCTGGTGGTTAGTAAAAATCGCGTGTGTCACATATCGCTACCCCCTTTGTCACGCGACTGGAGTCTCTCAGGAAGCAAAGTTGATCAGAGAGCAAACAACTTCGATAGTAGATACATAGTTCCGTTAGCATATTACTAGGTTGTTGCTAGGCGGCAAAGGTTTTATTGCTATGCCCTTTGAAACCGAACAATCCCATTAATGGAAGAAAACACAAACACAGGTCTTAATCATCATCACCCTCATCGTCAACCCCGTCCTTCCAAAGGGCGTACATTTTTCTTCGATTTGAATCACGGGTTTCGGGTTGACTTGCAACCTCGAAAACTGATCTCAACAGCTTCTTCCTCAATGAGGGGCCATCCACCTTGCCTTCCATCCTTGGATCCTCGTAACACGAATTGGACACGAGGTTAGGATATAAGACAGCTTCATCCATAGTCGTCAATCGAACGCGTTTTTGTGTGGATGGTTCGTCGCCATGTGACGGGATGGCGAGACCAGTAAAGAGAGGGTCCATCAGAGCGGATTGTATACGTTTGTATGTGACGCTTGTCGGCGTCCGTGCTGCGAGAGACAGGAACGGTTTAAGCAATACGTGTAAAGGAGCTGGGAGCGGTGATGATGCGGATGTCGAAAGGGTGCCGAGGAGGGCTTTGTCAAGTTCCTCGATGTATACATCGGCAAGGTGGTAAGCCAGACTTGTAGGAACTTTCAGATCACTTGGACTGGATTCAGGTGTCAGAGATTTTACGATAAGATAGGGTATGGCACTCACCATAGAGGACCACCCGCAGCCATCAAAATATTGTTATACTCATCACATACGTTCCTGTCCCATTCAGCTCGTATTAAAAGGCGGAAAGACGCATTTACAAATCTCCTAACAAGCATATAGTATTTGTCTATCCTATGCTGTAAGTGAGCACACAAAAATCATAGAAGAGTAGTAACAACTCACCGCAGGCGATCAATGCCATTCCATTCTCGGACGATCATTTCCCAAAAGCCGCGCAGAAAGGCTAGCGAGGATGAGGTTGTGGTAATGCTCAAGACGAGATCGGCCAATTCTCTAGCTAGTGCCTGCTGCACGAGAGGCTTGTCGGACATCCAGAAGCCATAAAAGATGCCCTTCCAGAGCTTGTCCATGTCAGGTTTTGAAATGGCATCCCTACTTTCGTCTGATAGAAAGACCGAGAGGTTTTTGATAGCCTTGTCGCGTGTCTTTTTCTCTTGCGGCCCATCAGTACAAGTGGATACGTGGAGTGGTGGTGAATTACGCACCAGTTGACGCCAGGTGCTTTCCCAGCGGTGGTGCAGACATGACGGCAAAAAGAACTTTTCCTGTTTCAAGGTCCGACGTTATCGCTAATGGCAATGACCTCATGGTATAAATAGATCCACTCAATGCCACTGTGATTACAAGATTCGTTCCATTCACCAAACGCAATGTCGCAATCCCCAATTACCTGCCACGGTATACCTACGCGTTGTTTCGTGCTCTCTCGCTCATGTTTTATCCAGTTCTCGATTCATCCACAGGAAAGCCCGCACCAGGCGTCTTCATTCGACTTCAACACCTTGAAATAGCTGGCAACGGCGGTCCTGATATTTTCCACCCTCTTGCAAAGGGGTGAGCACGACATGGTCCCTTGAGGAATGTTGTCGTTTACCTGTAACAGATACACAAATTCGGATGGTCGCTGTCTCGATCTTCTCCCCGCAGCCGGCTCACAGGAAGAGGACACTGAGAACACGAAGCTTCAAGCTGGACAGACATACAAGATTGTTTTCAAAACCAAGGAATATTTTGAGCGCACCGACCGCACCTCCTTTTATCCTTGGGTCGAGGTCAGTCAAATACGCTCACATTTCCTCCTGAGTTTACCCAGATTCAAGATCACATTTACCGTTAACCACCCTGAGGAGCACTATCATATTCCGTTATTAATCAGCCCATACTCGTTTACCACGTATAGGGGAAGCTGAAGACCTCGGCTGGCCAAGTTATATAATTAACGACAATATACAGATATCGAACCGAAACGTAGAACGATAAAGACATCTGTGATCTCTATTGTGTTCTACCCGACACGCTAGGATGATGAGAAGAGACAATGCAGGAGGGTGGCAGATGAGGTAGTGATAGTGGGTGAGAGTGCAGATGTGTAGCACGTGTGCATGAGATGTAGGAAACAGAGTACATACAAGGAAAGACAAGAACAAGGGATATGCTCACGCAACGGTCATCGTACGAGGACGTTTGCGTACTGAACTCCTTTGATGCTGCTACCACGCATCGAATATTTGACATTTGACAAGAACTGTTCCCGATTTCTGCTCATCTCCTGGGCGGCATCTAGTGGCGCGATTAGTGAGTGGCAAAAAGAAAGGATAGCGACATACCCTTGTTGAGAGGATCATCGGCATTGGGTTCCAAGAACAGATACTGCAGCCCAACCATAACCGAATTGAGATTGAGAACTGGCTTCCAGTCCTCGCGGAGGATGTTCAAGCAGACATTGCCCTCAAGGTCAACGTTGGGGTGATAAATCTACAAGTGTTGAGTGATAAGCATTAGGTAATGTTGCACGAGCAGAGCTGGCTAACCGTTTGCGTGCACTTGACTTTGGGAGGGTCGTGTGGGTAGTTTGTGTTGATGGCAAAGGAGAAGACAAACGCGCCACCCTTGTACATGCCTGTGCGTTCGAGGAAGAAAATTCAGTACAGACCACAAACACGATTGGTAGACTGTGCGACCTTCGTCTGGTGTAATGGTAAGCGTGAAGTTGAGGAGATCAGCGGGATCTGGGAAGTTCGTCTTCATCGTCGACGGCAGATCTAGCTCAGTCAAATCTGTGTTTCAAAAATGAGGCGGTATATTCAGCTCTCGAAATTCCCTCCAAGAACTCGACCAGTCTACCTTTCTGCACTCGAATCTGGGCGGCGCTCGTCTTCGGCTTCTTTTTTGCCGCCGCATCCTCGCTCTTCTTCATGCTCCAGATCTAGCGAAAAGTTTGCCATGAGCTACGAAACGATGCTAGAAGAGGATTGACGTACTTTGATCATGGTGGTGGATGTGCGGGAAGGGTCGTGGGTCAAGTGAGGTGGTGGTTAGTTGCTAAGACTTAGAAATATAAAGTGTCTGAATTTGGACATATCATTCCGACTCACTCGCAGCCGTGGCGGTGTCATGTCTGTGCACGTTGAGTGCACGCTACTACACACCCAGCATTGTACACATGGTCCTCCGTGATCAGAACCTTGACTGTCAAGCTGTCCGGATCCCGCTTAATTTCCATATCTGAGGATCATTTTTGAAGAGTTTCTTGTAACTGTCCCCAATTGTCATCCAACAGGAACTCTCCATGGACCTCCCGGTTATCAACCTCGATCTCTTCTTGTCCAAGCCTCACGATTCCCAGGAGGTCATCAACGAGTGCAAGAAGGCAAGTTCTGTTATACGTATCATAGTCGGCTCCATCAGCTCATCCGACTCTCAAGGCAGCTGAAGCCCTTATAACCTACGGTGCCCTCGTACTCCACGACTCCCGTGTATCCGAGGACAACAACTCCACCTTCCTTGATCTCCTAGAGGATTACTTCGCTCAGCCCATTGAGGAGTTGAAGAAAGACGAACGTCCAGAGCTGAGCTACCAAGTTGGGGTAACACTCGAGAACACTGAGAAGCCCAAGTGTGCCGTTGATGAACCTTGTCTTCGTATCATCGAGAAGCTAGATCCTGCTGAGAGACCCTTGGACATCAGTGCTCATTCTCCGGACCCGAAATGCAGATTCTTCTGGAAGATGAACGAGAAGCCCCCGTATGAAACCCAATATCCAGGTCTTAATGCATCCAATATCGTCCCTCAGGCTGACAGCCTGCGTGAGCGATGGACACCTATCATGGAGCAGTGGGGCAAGTCCATGAAGAATGCGTATGCGTTTCTGCAGTATATGAAATGGGGACAGGCTGATACAGGTTCTTCAGCGTTGCCGATCTTGCAGAGATGGCCGCTGTAGGGTTGGATCTACCTGTCGAAACGTTCAGGGATGCAGGAAAATACGGGTCCGTCGTCCCATTGAATCTGCCACCCTTATCTTTGACCCATATCCTTATAGCCCACACATACTGGCACCCACTGCCTCAGATCTCGTCAAGTACGGCGAGAAAGACACTATACTTGCAGGTTTCCATTCTGATCTCAACTTCTTGACAATCCATGGCCGATCTCGCTATCCTGGCTTACACGTCTGGGCCCGCAACACTGGAAAGCGGATTCCAGTCAAGATTCCACAAGGCAACTATCTGCTTGTGCAGGCGGGGAAGCAGCTTGAACACTTGACGGGTGGGCTGATCAAGGCTGGATTCCATGAGGTCGTTGTGAATGAGAAAACAGTGTCGGTTCGTACTCGCGACTTTCAGCTTGATTGCAATGATTTACAGCATTTATTATTCAGGTAATTGAAGCTCGCAAAGTTCAGTTTCCGGATCGTCCCCTTATCCGCATATCCTCCACCTTTTTCTGGCATCTCTCTTCTGATCACGACCTTGCACCCATCCCCGACCTGGCAATGCATGCTCAGACGATCAGGGAGGACCAGGCTCGCCTCGGGATCGAGGAAGAGCTCAATGTGTATGAGCCCATGAAAGTTGGCCAACAAGTCCAAAAGTGAGCGTCTCGAAACCAGTTGCGGAGCTGGTACTAAAAACACATACTCAGTGAACTGAAACATATTGCTCTTATGGCATAGCTTCGTTATGTATAACTATTTGCGGTGTATCACTGAGGTACCAACATATCTATTATATGGGAGACAGAACAAACTCTGCAACGACCAGTGGCCACTTAGACTGAGGGTGTTGTGCGTAATCGCTCGCAGAGGAGTGCAGACATCAGGATATCATCAAAGTATTCGTGCCCTCGTGGTGATACCTCCAATCGGTTCATTTCCGCTGGTCTTCCATGTTTTCTCAGGTGAAGGGGAGGTATAAACCTTGCTAGAACATTGCTAGGTGTCCTATCCTTCGAGGCAAAGCACTAGATAAAGTATTAGGATTGGGCTGCTTTTCACCCGATCGGAGCGATGGCAACACACAGTAAGAACTCCGGCAGCAGCACTGTCGTCCCAGTAAAGGTAGACAGGTTTGTCATGTTCCGGTGTTTTCCATGTCCAACTCTGCAGAATAGAGTGAGCCCTGCTCACGGTCAGGGGAGAAACGCGACAAACCGAACGAAAAGGTAGGAGTCCCATCTTGAGTATATCAAGTATCGGATATTCGTTACCTCGCACACAGAGGGTATTTGATTTCTTCAAAATCAACAATCCCATTCTGACGTGGCACTATTAACTACCCATGCTTCTGGGAGTGCAACAGTCTACTCACTCAAAATCACCGACGAATTCGCCATCCCATGAGCTACGCCTGATTGTTGTGATATAGGATGTAGGTG
This sequence comes from Lyophyllum semitale, assembly GCA_018851285.1. Lineage (NCBI taxonomy): Eukaryota > Fungi > Basidiomycota > Agaricomycetes > Agaricales > Lyophyllaceae > Lyophyllum > Lyophyllum semitale. The sequence continues at coordinate 66,911 of JABCKH010000014.1, read as the reverse complement.
TGAAGCAATTCATATTCACAGATATGTAGTATGATCGACCTGGATATTCTAGATCACCTGGAGGAGCAAGGATCATGCTATTCGGCGGCGTTGTCTGGGGCCAGAACGTATAGGTGATGTTACTCAAGGGCTTTCGCGTTGACTGATAACTGAAAACGAAGTTGTTAGCGGGGTTCTCGACATCCTGGTAGATACTAACCCTGGAGGAGAGGCAGCCGAATTAGAAACGCCATATTGCAAGGCAGGATGAACTGGCGGTGGAGGCGTATTCAAACTGGGGGTGGGGGATATCGCCGGAGGAAGATCAAGTTTAGCCTGGATATCACTGTTTTAGTGTCGATGAGCAAGAGTTGGGCGTGCAGCATGTATGAAATTCACCTAGGAGAGGTTATGATCATGGCTGGCCAACCAGATGAGAAGCAAGGACCTTTTGAAGATAACGTCGGGCTATGGAAACCGATACCGTCAAGTTGAAACCAGCACCGCCTTATTCACAGCAAAGGTATTCGATCAAACGTGTCTAGTGCCCATAGCGCTCTTGTAGCTTGAGCTTGAAAGTTTGACGGCTTCTGCAGCCTAGATGCATGTCATAGGACGGGACCAGTAGGTTATGAAGTGTAGAATGGATTGTGATCAAGTGCTTCGGAAGATTTATCTACTCTAACCGAGTGCAATATTGCGCGCTCAGCTTGCTGCGGCATGTATGTCAAAGGGCAGGAGATGCTCCAAATATGTTTAGAACACTCTGCAATTTGACAGTCATCTCGTCCCACTCGGCTTCAGCGTCAGAGAGAGCGGTGATAGCACCCCCTGCGCCGATCGTCCATTCCTCAGTCCATGTCGAAGATGGAACGTCGTCTTTGCAGCCACGAGGTTGGTCGTACTTGAAGCAACTGCGAATGGTGACTGACCAGTCTCCACCTCCGCCAACACACCAATATCCAAAAACGCCGGAATATAGACTTCGTTCTCGATCCTCTAGCGTTTGGAGAATTTCTACACTGCGTTTTTTGGGGGCCCCAGTCATGCTACCTATAATTCGAGTATATTAGTCTCATTGCACGGAGAGTTGATACTTATGCATACCAGGAGGTAGACTTCGCTTTAAAACTTCCCAGCCAACCTCGCCATCTGGATCGAGGTCTGCGCTGGAGTCTTTTGCGAGTGTTCCTTCGATGACACTGACGAGCTGCCAAACAGTTTCGTACTCCTCGACGGCACAAAACTGTTTGACCTGCACGTCTTCTCCAACGACACCGTGTAGATCATGACGAATGAGATCCACTATCATCAGGTTTTCCGCAACCTCTTTCGTGGAACCAGCTAATAGTCTTTCGGCGACGGCGCGAGTGATTCCTGGGGCTTTGCGCACCGTTCCTTTGATGGGTCGCAGTTGACATATTGAGTGGGGAGGTCGTGAGAACGATAAAAATCGCTCAGGCGATGACGACAACAATGTAGAAGGGTGAAGGCGAAGGAAAGCTGAATGAGGTGCTGGATTCTTCTGTCGTAGGATTTTGTACCGCTCCCAAGAGGTCAGGGTTGCAGCAGAGCAATCGGGAATGGAGATGCGAGTGGGTGCTGTCAAGCAGAGTTCGTAAGAGTCGCCTGCAAACAACCGTTCTTTGGCTTGATTAATGCGAGATATATAACAACTTCGATCTGGAAGTACGATGGCAGGTGATGGAGTAGCCTTGAAGGTAGTAGGGTGAGGGGGTTTTGATGAGGCTTCAATTAGTTGGATTGACGTGTCCGAGATCCATTGGCTGTCTCCAGGTATGAGGGATTGGATATAAGCTTTGCTAGTAAAGGTGTCCAAGACAACGCTTCGCTCAACAAAGACAAAGTTCACATCCGAATGTCGATTACCACGATCCATGTGGGCCTTTAGAGGGACGTGCAATGAATGTACGCCGAGTTCATAGCTCAGGTGTCCTATCAGGCCTCCCCAAAAAGGAATTTCCGAACACCCTACAGCTTTGTTCGCGCGCATGAAGGTTGCCAGCCACGACCACACATCGTGTGACGTTAGCTCCTCACGGACCACCGACTCCCCTCGTTTCAAGGTAACAAACGTATCTTGCACGTAATGGGTGATCTGAAGTGATGTCGGTAGCAGCGAAGCCACGATTGAGAAACGGCCGGGTTTGGCTGCAGAATCGAGCAATGCACAAGGGGTGCTGTCATTTAAGGCACCAAAAAGCTCCGCAACGGCGGTGACGGTGAGGCCAGGTACGTCCACGATGGCGGTGTTGACAACTGGCCGTCGTAGCGACGGTGTAGGGGGAGGTGAATGCGGTTCGATATAAGGCCAAGGGTTTCCAAAGCTTCGTTTAGCAGCCGCATCCCAAGAACGGATCCTTCTTCCATTATCCCTTGTCCACTGCTGCGAAAGTCGCCAAAAGTTACTAAGGACATCCGCACCACCCCGTTCTGTGCGAACAGATTCCGGATGATATTGCACAGCCCAGAATGGCCGAATCGTGTGTTTGACGGCCATGACAACATGTCCGTTATCTTCCCCATCGTCAGCCCAAGCTAATTCCTCCAGATCGCCATCCTCGAGTAGTGTAACATGGAGTGAGTGATATCTGACTGCAGCAACCGGCCCTACTCCTCGGAATAGGTCCACGTCATGGTGTTGAACGGTTGAAACTTGACCGTGTTTTACGACATGCAATCTGTGGAGATGTGCGCCGAACTCGACACCCAGACTCTGGAGTCCGAGGCACACTCCAAAAATGGGGAGAAGGTAATCGTCCTTCATCTTCCATATATCTTTGACAACCCCAATATCTTGTGGGTTGGCTGGTGAGCCCGGACCTGGACCAACGACAATGGCAGCGAAGTAGCCTAGATAGGGTAGCAGCTCCTGTATTGTGAAATCGTCGTTTTTGATGATATAGATGATGCAATTGGGAATAGATAGTCGACATAATGAAGCAAGGCTGTGGGTTGTTGAACAGATGAAAGAGCAAACATAGATCTGTGACTCACTTGAAAGTGAACGAATCGTACGAGTCAATGAACAGCAGCCTTGGCTGTTCGACTGTCATTGCTGCTGAACAATCGATCGAAAAATATGAAATAAATGTTGAAACCGGGAAGCGACGTGTGCTGGTCAGATATCACCTAGCCAATAAAAATATCGAGCTAGATGATAAATATGCGTGAGTTGAGGAGTAGGATTTCGAACAGACAACTACGCACCGTTGATGAACGCTAATGAGGGTGAGTCTATGGTCGTAAATCGGAGAAATTTGCTCAACGGCAGTGTCTCGATGGATCTGCGGAGCCTCAAGTAAAAGGGTCGAACATAGTATCGACGGTCAGCGTCGGTAACGTGGACTGCGATGCATTGAAGATATGGCGCACGATGCCCAAAAAGAGACATTTAGTCAAGAGCTTTTGATAATAGTTGATAATAGTTCACGCTGCACGTGACACGCAGTCCTCCTGGAGGTGCGCACGGCTCGCCAAAAAGGGTCGAACATAATATCGACGGTCAGCGTCGGTAACGTGGACTGCGAGCATTGAAGATATGGCGTACGATGCCCAAAAAGTAGTCTCGACACCAGCCGTTACGGATTTGGTACAATGTTGGGGTGTAATTACTACCGTAACTACCCCCTTCACACATACCAAAAACGGAACATCCCATTTTTCCGATTTAACATCGCGTCCTCTTTCTTAGATTTACTGACAAGGCGACTGGGTTCGAGTCTACCCAAAAAGAAACATTTAGTCAAGAGCTTTTGATAATGGTAGTTCACGCGTTCACGCTGCACGTGACACCCAGTCCTGCCACCTCCTCCGACCGGCATGGCCAGTCAAGAACAGCTGCAGGAAGTCTTTAAGCGGGTGTGTACACAACCTATGCCTGAGATCTTTCTCTGATTAATTTGCAGTTCAAAGTAGTATGCGTCCCTCTTCTAGGCTCCTCTCTGCTGTCGTCTACATCAGCTCCCAATGTTTCCAAGCTCTTAGATGAATTGCGCAATATCTTGCTCGATGTCAAGGCATCAGGCCTTGTTTTGACGCCCAGTCTCATATCCTACGCTTTCTTTCCTCTCTCGACTCTACTTCGCCGCAATTCCGCGTCCGACATTCCAGATCAGATCTTGGAGAAGGTGTTCGCCATCCTAGCCATTCTCTGTGAGGATTGGTGGTGGGATTGTGATTTAGCTGTATGGGAGCAAATATTCATGCTCTGCGGAGCTATCATTGCTGGGATCGAAGGGAAAGGGAAAGGTAGAGAGCGCGACGAGGAAACAAAGGAGGCTGCCGGACGATGTCTACTTGCGCTTCTACGCCCCAGGACCCCAGAAGAGGATCCAAGCCCCTCTTCGACATCATCTCATCGGGCGCAGACGCGTTTGGAGATCTTTCAGGCACACACTCGGACGGCCAAATTCCTTCCAATCCTAGGCCAAACTCTCGACTCACTTCTCGGCGTCGTTGATACGCCTCACTTGCCCTTACAGCGCGTTTCTCTGCAGCTACTCTCTCTAATCATTGGAACCTATGCTCCAGACGACATTGTCCCTTCCGTTCTTCCAGGCGTTGTCAGCCGTATGACCAGAATCTCTCTCGGCACTTCAACGGTTAAAGGGTGGGCCAACGGTGAGACTGTTGCTGGTGCCTTGAAGGTCATGAAATTTGCAATCGTTAGGGCAATTGGGGACGATATTTGTGCCAAGGAAGGTGCAATACATGATGTCGTTGACCTTGAAGATCTTGCACAATTAGCCCCAGAGCAGCGCGATACGTCCATTCCTGAATTACGACCTTTCTCCACACCCCGGACGCCTTCATGGCTTCGGGGGACGTCTTCTCAACTAATCATCGCTCTTAACACTCTTACACCCCTTGTATCCCACCCTACCCCCTCGGCCCTCTTAGCGCTCTCAGATTTTTCTGCGACAGTTGTGTCTGCCAGCGCTATGACATTGCCGGATGCGCAGCCCCTACTTCTGCATTTCCTTCTCTCCTTGTCCAACTCCGACTACCTCTCGGTTGCTGCAGATTCCCGTGGATCACTCCTGTCACTTCTCACGACGCCGTCGAAGGTCCAGCACCGTTTGCAGCAGACATTGTTGCGTACTACGAACGATAATCTGCTAGCGTTACCACGCTTACTCCTAACTCATGCGGATGCCAAGGTCGAACACGTAGTTGGCATAGTTGAAGCTGTTTGTCGTTTGGTTTCTTCGGGAGAAACAAAGATGGGATTAACGGCTATCTCAACTGGTATCAGAAAGCTTCTCGGACCTACCGGGGGGATTGAGAAATGGGGGTGGAGCATGTTATCAGTCCTGGAGCTTGTTGAGCCTCCTATACACCTTTCACAAACGTCTTCTGCCCAATTAACGCTAGAGAGCAATGCAGATGGACCGCAATGGGCCCCCTTTCCTGACGTAGAGTTCAAGAATGTGTTTTCGAGGAGTGCCAAAAACGCCTTGGAACGCATGTTTCGTGCTCTGGGTCGAGCGGGGGGAGATGGTTGCCTCTTCTCCGTTGAATGGTTCGCAAGTGTTGGTCGAAGCGGAACAGGAAACAGGTCCGTCTCGGCAACATGGTGCGCTTGCCATCTTTTGGAGGGTGTCGCGGACATATCTCTCTCTCAAGGAGATGGTGGCGATGTAATTCCTGCCCGGCGAAGCAATCGCTTGGTGAAGCTGGCCCGTGGTTTAGCGAGGAATATTGCAGAGCTTTGGGACGAATCCAACGATCTCGAGGGAGTGCAAAACGAACCGGAACCGTCGTTCAATCAGGAAGATGATTCGAGTGCCAATACACTCATTCAGCATGTGAAAGGCATTGATTCCATCAACGAAACTCTACGCATAACACGTTCATCTACAGCAAAAAAGATTCCTGCGACAAAACAACCAGGACTTCACCGAGCATTGTCACTGCAGCTCCTTGCCGTCTCAGCCGGTGTATTGCAAGCACAGTTCACATCTTTGTTCATTTACACACTCTATCCTGTGCTACGATCTCTCGTCTCTTCCGATGTATACCTCTCCTCGATGGCCTCCGCAACCCTCAATTACATAACGGTCATCACATCATATGCATCCCCAGCCAATCTTTTACTCTCCAATTTCGATTATGCTCTCGACGCTGTATCTCGTCGGCTTAGCCGCCGATGGCTCGACGTTGAGGCGACAAAAGTGCTGGGGCTCATGGTCCGCCTAGTTGGGGGCGACATCGTGGAGCGTGCGGGCGATGTTGTCGAAGAGTGTTTTGATCGACTAGACGAGTTTCACGGGTACGGGCTAATTGTGGAAGGTCTTGTTGAAGTTCTGGGAGACGTCGTCAACGTCATCCGAGAAGATGCGAAAGTCACCCAACCGAATTCTACCGAGTCACTCCAAGACGCCACCCCTGAGGTAGACCCAACATCGATGAACGACTTCTTCCATTGGTTTTTTCACAGGCATGAACAACCTGCTGTGGAGATAGACACCACTGATTACGGTCCTGCACCTCGCAAGGCGTGGGGAGAGAGCAAGACCTCTGAGGTTGACCCTAGTGAAGAAAACATGTCTTCGCAGGAACCTGATCCAAATGCAGAGCCGCCTCCAACCCCAATACAAACTCTAACGAAGCAGATTGTATCCCGCTCGTTGTATTTCCTTACTCATGGTTCCCCGGTTATTCGGGCCAGAATCCTGTCGCTGCTAGCCTCGTCTGTTTCCGTGCTTCCAGAATCCGCTCTTCTCCCATCCATCCACCTTGCATGGCCTTTCATCCTAAATCGTCTTGTCGACCCGGAGCCGTTTGTGGTCAGTGCCGCAGCGTCCTTAGTGGAATCTCTGGCAACCCATGTTGGGAGCTTCATGTTCCGGCGCATCTGGGACGATGTATGGCCAAAATTCCGCGTCCTTTTGAACAATTTGGATGCTGCAGATACGACGAACGCACTCTCGAGACGCGGCGCTGGCGCTGTGGGAACTGAATCGGCCTATACCCACTCCCATCGCATCTACAGATCCGTCATTAAGACTATGATTGCAGCTGTGAAGGGCGTCCACCTCAAGGAAACCTCCACTTGGCAGCTCTTGCTCGCATTCAGGCGCTTTTTACATAAAGAAGCGCACGAGGAGTTACAGCATTGCGCTCGAGACTTGTATATGGGGGTGGGCGAAAAGAATGCTGACACCGTGTGGCTGCTGCTTTCTGCTACGATGGATGACACTCATGTTACAATGCGATTCCTGATGGCACCACAGTGGGATATCAGGGCGAATGCAACTATCATACTCCAAGCCCTGGATAATAAAAATGCCACCCTATAGCATTACCTGTTGTAGGGCAACTACATCAGCTCGAACCATAATCGCCAGGGAACCATTTGAACTCCTTCTGAGGACTATACCTCCTAAGCTCGACCCCGGCTTCGTGGAAGAGCGAAGCAGACATGTCGTCTCTGCGAACCGTGAGACAGAATCTATTTAATAGTCCATTTGAACACTAACACCTTGTATGTCAAATTGTAGACGACCGTCTTCACCCCAGTTTGGATGATTTTGATGGTACACCTGAGACACGGACAGCTAGAGAGAAGTCCGTTAGAATATGGCGATGTGTAGCACAATCTTGAGATGCCGACGTGTTGCAATACAGCACTGCATTCGTCCCAACCCTCTCCCTCCCCGCCTCTAATAGAGCGTTTTCCTCTGCGTGTAGACATACACACTCGATAGGTATATCGGATGTCAAAGCGGTGGCGTTACAAGTTATGCAGCCGCCTTCATTGCAATTGCGAAGTCCTCGAGGAGTACCGTTATAACTAGGTGAATGAAGATCACACTGCGCACATTTGAATAAAGGTTGGCCATACCCAGTGGAAACCACGCGGTTTTCTCGCACGAGAACCGCCCCGACGCGACGTTTCATACAGTTTGATCGTTGAGAGGCAAGAGCGGCCAGTGTCTTGATATGTACATAAACATTGGCTCGTCAGTCAGAAAAGTTGAAAGCACATACCATAAAATACGCATCCCATCCTGGCCGCAGTTTCTGTGGATCCAACAGATTTAACACCGTAAGGTGTTTGTGCAGTCCAGAGAGGGTTCTGAAGGAGTTGACGACGTGTACATTGACCAGATCTTGCAGGTTGAGTAGACAGAAAGGGTCTTGTTGAAGAGAATCTGATGTATTGAAGGCGTCTAAAGTTGTTGCCTCGACACCGAACACGACTCGATCATTATCTTGGACAAACTTTTCGAGAGACTCCCTGTTCAAGTTTGACATAAGACTTGAGGTTTAAAGCTCTGAAAAACCTTGATTTTACTTACTCTCCCGATCGTATAAACCGAGTAGTCACAGGCGCATCGACGCTAAGCAGAATAAAAAACGGCCTTCTGACAAATATTTTCACCATATTTCGCGTCCTAAGGTCGGTGGTAACGAAGTTATGTCGCCAATTTATCGTGACGTATCGTAGCATTTCTGACGTTGAGGAGAAACTCAATGTTTGCTCATTGATAATTGTACTTGGAGGTGATATTGAGGGAGTGTTGACCTGCGTTGGATGGAGGGAACGAAAGTCCGAAGTTGGTACAATCCCATCATCTACAATCGGGGTGGGTGAGCTAGTCTCTGAGATCTAATGACGAAGTTAGTATGGTAACCGGAAGTGCTTTGAGGAAAAGCCACGTTACGTCGAACTGATCAGAGTCGATATCTTGCTTGATGCTAACAGCTACGAATCCATGGACGGACACATAGTAATTCTGGACTTCGGATTTTCCTGAATAACGTGTGCCCACGACAGCAAGGAGCATCTATAGGTATGACGGTACAACTTGAAGCTGAGTCCCAGTGTGACAATGTGTCACGTCGGCTAACTACGGCCCCATGTGACGTTACTTTTCGCGAAGCACATGGCAGAAATCTTGGGCTTTTTTGCGCTCCTCAAAGGTTTACAGTATTTATACACATTATCTCTCCACAGTCTTCGTTATAAATGCCCCCCTCGCACCTCTTTCTTTCGTGCTTTTTCTTCCTTCCTTCTCTGCTTCTCGGCCTTCATGTCCTTAGGCGTAGATGTCCGAATCTGCTTTATGTGGGTAGGTACAAATTTCTGAAGAGGAACGGAGGATGCCAGCCATGTAGCGGTCAACGTTTGGACGGAACTCAGCGGCGCAAGGAAAGTGTCTAAGTCCGGCCAATTGGACTTCAAAGAGGTAAGAATAAAAAAATAGATACGCAATCCATTTCACGACGTACATCAATACCCAGTACGGCAGCCCTGCGCAATCCGACTGCTCGTGACAACAAGAGTTCTGCTCCGATCGGCAATGGAACGAGCTGGACCATCACCTGAGGTTTGAGTGAATTATAAGCAGCCACCAAGTGTGGTAGATGGTCGATTAGGATCGGTGGATTGATATCGGCGCGACAAACGACAATGAGTCGCAATGGACATGGCGATAGGTCTTTTACTGGCTTGTCACTTGCAGTAATCACCGTTAGGCGGTTATGCCGGATCTGCGATTCCAGTCTCTTTGTCACCTCGTTGATCCCTATTACCAGATGCTTTGAAATGGCTGGCTGTTCAGCAGGGACTTCATTTTCAGGTTCGGAGACTGAGCCATCGACGCCAATCGTTTGCGTCTCGCTGGACTCCGGCGTATCCGTTTCGGCAGATTTGTCTTCCTTTTTCTTCTTCTTTTGGCGCTGCTCCTGTTGCTCGGCTGGATTTCGTCTCCGTTTACGGTTCATCTGATGAAGCGCGATACCGTCCAACGCCGTGAGGGTATTGGCTAATACAGTATTCTGTATATTAAATGGAACGGACGGCCTGTGAGCCAGAAATGTCAGTGACCAATGAAGCAATACGAAAGCTGCATTGATACCACTGAATTCGGAAAGGATTGTCAAGAACACCTTTAAAGACAACCCTCCTCTCTCCACCATCTCGAATTTTCGCCCGGTTAGAGCTATGATTATGTGTGCGAGCAGTTCTTTCTGACATATCTTAAGGCAATCAAGGCATAAGAGCTAGTGCCAGACAGCGAAAAGAATTGGGTTCAGAACCGTGATGCCGTAACCTATTTGAGCAACGTGCTTTTGCCAAATACCACTCTGTGTCCACGCTGTTGAGCATTTCAAGTCGCCACCGTCATGCTTCTTTAGCTCCTTGATTAATTCAGCGAATACCTCAATTGGTGCAAATCATGAGTGCTAGATGATCTTGGCGACCTCTACTTCCGACGACAAAATTGTAGTAAGCATATACTTATCCTTGACGCTGAATGTCGGATTCAATGGAAGATGAAGAGGATACAATTTTTTTCCATGATAGGCTGTGCTAGGTGGTGACTGTAGTGAAGGAGACGCTACCGAACGATGTAGTGGTATCTTCGGTGTGTGGCTACCTCCAGTTTCTCAACCCGAACTCACAGCACGAAGGTGTGGTGCACTGAAGTCAAATAACAGCCTTCTTCCTGATCTGCTCTAGCTCAGTTCCTCATAATGAAATGTATAAAATCCTCTCAACAGAAACGTTGTCGCTATTCCAATGCCTGCCATTCTCTCTAAGATCGCCACCTCGGTCTTCCGCTCAGCCGGCTCTCTCCCGTCCGATATCTGGAACAGTTTCAAGTCCAACGCTCGTAGCTCAAACATCATTTATTCCCATGCGTTGAAGGCGAAAGTTTCTGATGACCAAGTCGACGATGATCAAATCTGGATAGTATGCAGGACCGACAACGATGTCGACTTCATACTTTCCTCAACCCACCACTCGATGGGCACATACCCAATCTTCATATTTTGTGCTCACCCATGCTGCGACCTCACCCTTCCGTTCGTCACGCCTCGTATACAAATGTTAGCCGAGACTCTCCGTGAATGCGTTCGTGTCGAACGCGTCTACTCGGTGTTCGCCCTCGATGTGGTGTCGCGCATATTTGCAGAGACATGGTCCCACCTGACGCGGGTGCGGTGCTATTACGAGCCTTACTATGCCGCAACGTTCACCTATTGCACGAAGCGAACCCTGAGGGTTCGAACGTTCACAACGCTCCCTGGCATCTCTTACGACCTACGACTTGCTGTATCAAGCGATATTCCTGCAGCAGCAAAGCTTTGTCATGGGTTTGCTGCAGAATCTGTGCGTGCTTTTCCTTTCCCATTGTTCTTGTCCTCATTGAGCTTCGAACACTCAGGAGCCATTCGTTTTGACGATGGAGGAAGCATTGACCGAGGCGACACTACTCGTAGATCGCAGACAACTATGGGTTCATACAATCAAGGAAGTCAACAAGCCTTCGGAGATCGCATCCATAGTTGCTGTGACGCGGGAGAGTCCGTCAGTCGCAGCCATCACCAAGGTTTACACCAACCCTAACTGGAGATCACGGAGATGTGCTGAACGGTTGGTTCGGAAAGTCACACAAAGGTGCGTTTAATCCTGCTCGTGAATTAAACTGCAGTTTCCTAATTCGTGGGTATAGCCTGCTTGTATCAAAAGAGAGCGTTGTACTTTACGTTGCCCACAACAATCCAGCGGCGAGCAAGGTCTACAATCGCGTTGGCTTTGCTGGCCTTGACGAATCCTCGCCTCTTGTCGATGGTGTGGATTCTTGGTTAGAACTCGGGTTCGATGAAAAGATGGTGGACCTCGGACACTGGTGAAGTCGACATCGCATTGACACTCGTTCGTGACCGTAGCCATGCTGCGGGTATCTTGAATGAGCGGACTTTCCGTAGCATTGTCTATATGAGGGTCAACGTCGTAGGACATCCTGCAGCTGATATTATACATGTAGTGGCGATAATTTTATACCCTTACTCAGGCTGTATATGTACTTTAGTTATAATTAGAGTGGTTCCGGTTTTATTTACATACATATTTTGGAATTTCTTGTTTTCTTTATGAACTAGACACTGATCATCGTCATGCCATCTGCAGCTTCGAACAGCTCTGGCGCTGGTCTAGGCCTTGATTTTCTTTCTTCTTGTTGTCCCGGCGCGGTTGACGTGGACAATTTCGCGAAACCCACTCCCTTCACTACCGAACTGGATGCGAAATCAAATGCTTCCTTTCCCGTAATGAGAATCAGGAGCGACTCGGACTATCTGGAAGCAGCTGCCGACTCTTCGCGCTGCATCTCAGCGATGCACTCACCCAACATTGGGACGGGCAGTGTTTTATGTAAACCACAAGCCTTTGTCACTGCAAACCAACCTGCCCTCTCGCGACATGGCACCCTCCTCAGCGTCAATGCTACACCAGAACGAAATGCCGCAGAACTCAAATCAATCCTTGGAAGCTCTAGCTCACGACTGAAACCTGGAGCAGCTCTTCTGCCACTACCTGGACAATCATCTGATCTGGCAGAACAAGGAACGTCTCTGGAGCAGGCTAAATCTCGCGCTCGGGTGGAAGTCGATATCATTTTGGACAACAAGGCCTGCGTTCAAGGCGGATACCTCCAGGGCCACGTTAAATTTCGAGTTCAAAAATGCGCAAGAAGTGAAACGCCTGTTATGATCTCGGGAGGCAAAGTACGAGTCATTGGATTCGAAAGCATTTCAAACGAGCTAGATCGGTATCCTTTTTACCAATGCTCGTCGCATCTTGCCACTGTTACAGCTATGTCAGGAAGCCTTCATGGATCATGTCATGATGTAGAAGGATTCGCTCAGGCGATAGAAGGAGAACACACACTTCCTTTCTCCATGTACCTTCCAATGTCTGCGGATTACGGGGTTCCGAAAGGTGCATTGCAGGTTCACTCAGGAGTAACAGTTCGCTATGTCGCAATGGTGTAACTATGAGGTTTTTCCAGAGAACGGGCGGGAGCTGACCTATCCACTCCAGATCGATTAAAGTCAAAGATCCTACTTCGGACAGTCGTTCTATAGCTCATTTTTATCGCGACTGCGAAATTTGGCCTAGGCTCAACCCCTCTGTAATTCTGGCACCTGCTGAAAGACCTCTACAAGCAACTACAGGAAAAAATCTGTCCTTGGGTGGATCTGGAAAAGTGGAGCTGACAGCGTCTGTACATCGCCTACATTGGATTGCTGGTCAACAGTGCTTTGTGACAGTCAGCATCGTCAATGCCAGCAAGAAAACGATAAAAAGTGTTGCGCTGGCTCTCATACGCTCCACTGTTGTCTTCAAGCCACATCGTCGCTTAGATGCCGCTGGTGATGGCCCTTACATGGATCCTGATGCTTGCCAGACATCTACCACGCAGAAACAAGTCGCCGAGTCTGTCTTGGAAATGGGACAACATGGTACGCGAGGTCATGCTAGTGCGAAAGGGTGGTGGACAGGCGTTGCTCCTGCACAACGTCTGGAATTCTCTCATTCCATCCTACTTCCCGTAAGCACGTCTTCACGAGTTATTTTCAGACCCTGACCAGGATTCAAGCCGGATGCATTGTCTGTAACACGCAGCCGACTGTTGGAAATCGAATATTCCATCCGAGTCGTTTTGAATGCTGGAGCATTGCGAACGGCAGGTATCCAGGTGTCGCTTCCCATACGAATCGTCAATTTTCTCTCCCTCGACCCGCCGCCGAGTTTTCCTTTACGTGGGGCCCATTCGGATCAAGCTATGCAACACCTAGGTGCTTCTCTCTCACAATCGTACAGGCGGCCACAGAACATCTATCAACCGCGCCCTACAGGTGCTATTGATTCACGTAGGTCACATTCGAGGGCTTTGGAGCCACTTGCTGAGGAGAACGACGAACGACTTCCATTACCAGGACAAATTCTTCGAAGAAATGCCTCTCAGAACGGATCTCAGAACGAATCTCTTGCCCCGGAAGATGCCTACGATGGCATTGATTATGAATCCGAGGAAGAATACCCACTTGGCGCTGGCGAACACGACATGTACACCAACGTGAACGATGACCTGGAAGATCTTACTGTGTATGAAGATGATGCAGACGAAATAGTTCCACATATTCTTCACGTCGGTCCTGACTACGAGAATGCGCCTCGATTCGCCGATTTATACCACACTTCTGTTCAGGAGAATCTCTATCAGTCAGCGGGTCTCGAGCTCCCAGAAAACGACAGAGAGCAAACCGCAGACACCCCAAATCAACATCAAGAACGCATATTACGAAAACAACAGTCTCGTCAGGAGCATCACTCATATTTACACCCAAACTCGCGCCCTCCGCTTAATTGGACAAGACCCAATCGTCCCCAAGGACCGTCTTCCTTTGGTCAACGTGTCCAGATTAAACTAGAAGCTGCGGCTGTGACCTCTAATTTACGACACAGTTCACTGGGCGACGCATCTCTGGCCCACCCTGATGGCCCACCAATTGAGACCATGCACGGACGAGCAGATTCCGCCCCTTCCACGGGCCAGGCAGTCATTCTTGGCGTAAGCAATGGTGCACATCCCTATATGCAAGACCGTCCTGCTCAAGACTCGACTGATTTTTCTGGACAACTACAAGCTCGAGACTACCATCATCCGACGACCACCGCTTACTCTCATAATACGGAACCACACAGCCAACCTGGTCTGAGGGAACGGCCCTTCTGCCATGCCGCGTCGTTGGATCCCTCAGAGTCCACGACTTCACTGCCTTACAGGAAGATAACAGGCTCTGCGTTCAGCAACGTTGTTGGTAGTGGCGGTGGCGGTTCGCGACTGTTACCGAAGCCACCTTCCATGGCAGATATCCCCTCGCAGAGGCCACTAGCAGCAATGGAAGAAGCAGTGATGGCGTTCACAGCACCATCCAATACAGCATTTGATGCCACAGTATTACATTCCTCCATTCTCCAACCCTGCTCTGCCGACTACGATCCTCCAGGGCTATGTCGCATTTCACAGCAATCGCGAGGTCCGGATGCTAGGGAACGATCGAATAAGTATGGCGAAGGTCTCCTTGAGGCAGTTCCGGGTGTTGACGCCCACGTGGGTTCGCGCCCATCGATATTAGCGCTCAAGGAGCAGGGGGGCGGTAGTATGGGCGGTTCTTCGAACTCAGTGAAGGAGAGGATCAGAGAATTGGAGGAGAGACAACGATTGCTGGAGCTGAACGAGCCTTGACTGATCCTTTTCGGACTTCCTTGTTCTGTGTTTATTCTCTTTCGTCTGGTTTCGATTGTAGATAAAGTTATTGCCAGTAATACATCAAATATATACGTTACATTAAGTTCATCGAGCGCGACCTGGAAAAAAGCAAAAGAGTAATCCTTCATGTCCGGGATAGATAAGTGCATGAGATTGTGTGGGCTACAAATGGTGACCTAAAGAATGACATTAAGGTAAGTTGCCTCGTTCCATTCCCAAATCCAGTTGAGGAATAGAGAAAAACAGAACGAAAGAACCGCGCATGCGATGCGATTACCCTCCCAGGATTGCAAGCGCGGCTCTGAGTTCCTTCCGCGCCTGCTCAGCATCCTCGTAATCGAGCGCGCTGATGGCAAACCGACAATGCTTCTGCGCTTTCGCAACGACAATCGGCGTCAATTCATACTCGGGTGGCGGTGGTGGAGTGTAATGGTGTGACGGTAGTGGAGGCGCCGAAGGGGCGTAGATATTGTGTACCGGGGCTGGCTCAGGCGCCGAAGGGTATGCCGATAAAAAATAGGGATCGTTGTTCGGCAAAGAGGGCGGTGATATGCGCGTCGGGGGCTGTATGCCTACTCCCGTGACCCATGGTTGATGGGGATCCGGCACAAATCCAGGAGGTAGGATGCTCAGGTCGATCACTGGGTTTGCATTGTGACCCGGGTTGGTCGGATAACCAGCTCCATATGTGCTTGGTATAGATTTGTCGACAGACCAAGGACTATCGCTATCGCCAACATATTCGCGTTCGTTGTGAGAGGGCGACGTGGGTGCAGAGGAGCTGGCCACAGACGAGTCAGACAGGCCGCCCGCAACAGAGGGTGTGAAGCGCACCGACTTCTTGGAGGAGTCGTCGCTGTTGGCTGTTCCGACAAAACCCAGTGTCACGCCTCCATTCTGGTGCGAAGGGTAATACTCTTCGCCATTATGTGGCTCGAGTTCATCGCTAACCCACGCTTTCTTCAACACGCCTCCACTTCCGCCGCTACCAGAGCTGCTCTCACTCCCGCTTCTCGGTTTATGTCCCTTCATGGCCATTGGAGAAGGCTGCTCTTCCCATTCAACCGAAGTCTGCTGTGTGGTTCCCGGGGTCGCAGCTGTGCTCCAACTCCCAGGTGTCGCGTCTCCCTCGCCACCCCATCCACCGCCCCTTTCGTGGCCGTATGAATTAACATCAAGATGACCACCCTTATACCGCGGTGGGGTTTGAGGCTCTGGCGCGAAAGGCGCTTGAGTCGCATGCGATACGTCAATGTGGCTGGGCGGAGAGGCGCGCCGAACGCTCTTGTCAGATTCGGATCCAGAGGCTTGGGATGAATGGCTAGCGTTGGTGGGTATTGACTTGGTAGGGGGGAATGGCGAGGCGGGTGGTGTGACATCGAGGTCTTCCTGGAGGCCGGAATTTGCTGGACCAGGGGTGGGGTTTCGGCCTTCACGGAATGCTTTCGCAATATCAGCGGCTTTCCACTTGGCGTATCTAATTTTCTCCTCTGTCTGTAGGTTGTAAGGAACACGATCAATGATAAGGACTGGCATAAAGAAAGAGGGTATCCTACCGATTCAGATATTTCGGCTTTTGGGAATATCTTTAGGACTTCGAGAAAGTTTGCTGCGGCCAAGAATTTCTTTGCTGTTGATCTGATAGACTGTTACTTTCACGGGCAGCATGGATTCGATCAAAGACCGACCTCGTCGCGTTAGCTGTGCGATCTTCGTTGTCAGCCATGGCAAAGACCTTGAACGCAAAGTTCTCGACATATGCAGAGCTAACAGATTCGATATCGAGGGCATCGTTTGGGCCAATTTCCTTCTTTAAACGTTCGAGGACTCCGAGGAGAGTGAAGAGGATATCGCGTGAGGCGGAGTCTTTGGCTTTGAGAGAGATACCGAGTTGTGCGGCATGGTATGCACACCAGTAGGCCATGACAGGATCCTGGTTTCTGAGTTCATGAGCACGCTGGAGGTAGGGGGATATGACTTTGAGATCTTGTGAGACTGGGAGGAGGCCGAGGAGAGACTGCGAAGACATTGGTGGCCAGGATACGCAGTAGCGCATATATTTGACTTTGCAATACAGTTCGTGATGACGTAACGTGACTCGATCATTCTCACTCCGAACCACGCGTTGCTACCCCTCGGGGCGGGTGAAAGCTTGTTCAGAGTGACGTCATTACGCTTTATGGACATGTATACAACATAGCAGTCGTGGCTAGCACCTTATCATGATTCAGACGGCAGCCTGTAGCCTTTCATAGAATCCGGACTATCCATCACGTGTGTCTGCTTTCCCGGCTCCAGCGTATTCACAATCAACGGCGATACGGCTGTCTTTGCCTTTCCAGGTCCCGGCGAACGGCTAAACGATGCCGGAAGTATACTGTTCTCTTGCTCAGCCAACAACGGGAGAGCAGTCGTAGATGGCCCGCGAGAGCGTTGCATCGAGGGCGGGACAGGACGTAAAGGGTAGGTGTTCGGAAAATTTGTAAATCCAGCACTTGGTAAAGTGGCTGAGGCAAATGGAGAAGGCTTTGTTTGAATTTGAGGAGTTCGGTCTGGTGTTGTCGAGTTCTGCCGCGAGGTGGTCTTTGAAAATTCAAATGTGGGGGTTTCTAGGGTGTGAAATTCCGTGAGTGCCTTGGATAGATGATCCAACTGTAGGGGATATTGTATGAGCATCACGCGGACAGTGACCAGCTAATGTCCAGAAATACCTTGTTCATGATTTCCTCAATGGATTCCTTCCTGCCTTCGAATTGATCAGCCAAATTCGCAAACTGCTCTTCCCTCGCCCTCTTTATTTCATTCTCTTCGTCACCTGCAGCATAAACACCCTCCTCATCCCCGTCATGTGCATCCATTCCAACACTGTCACCTGTTGCACTTCTCTTCGGTTTCCTTTCCCTCATGCTCTCGCCCCACTCCCTCCTTTCACGAGCGTTTGTATCTGCCAACCCCTTACCCTTCCCTCTTCCACGCCCTTTTCCTGCACCCTTCCCCTTGCCATCACCGGGCCCCACACCTTCCATCTCCAGATGCATTTTGGCCACCTCGTTCTGCAGGTCCAACACCTGCGATAGATGTACCCACTGTTCCTCCTTGTTTCCACCATCCATCCTCCGAGTTGAGGAGACGCCCACATTGCTAGAACCACCTTGTGGAACAAGAAGTCCAAGGGGCGTCCCATCGTAGGGGTCGTACAGATATTCTTTCCGCATACTCGGATCGTGCGGCATAGA
Source organism: Lyophyllum semitale (assembly GCA_018851285.1). Lineage (NCBI taxonomy): Eukaryota > Fungi > Basidiomycota > Agaricomycetes > Agaricales > Lyophyllaceae > Lyophyllum > Lyophyllum semitale. The sequence continues at coordinate 48,598 of JABCKH010000014.1, read as the reverse complement.
ATCCGTCGGGCTCAGCCCACTATGAGGGTCTTTATTCTCCAGGATATCGTCGCGTAGTAGGCTGTCGCCGGTATCCTCTACGGGAGCCTGGCCGCGCATTTGAGCTAGGACGGCGTCATGGGGCGACGTAAAGCCAGTCGGGGGTGTTCTGCGCGCAGGCTTCAGACTATCATCTAATACTTCAGTCGTGTTAGTGGATATACGATGTAGACCAGTAGAACGGCTTGGATTGTTGGTCTTGTCATCGTTCTTTGTGCCAAACCACGAATTCAGCATTGAGTCCAGCAATACCCATTCAAGTGTGACGTCACGTTCTTGTGATGTTTCTAGCGGCCCGAGATACCCGGTTCAATCATTTTGTCCCGACTGTTGCCCGACTGACCGCCCTCACACGACCTCCAGACCTAGACTTGGGTACGATTTATCAAGGATATGGACTTGCTGGGAAGGTACTATAATTCAACGTGAGCAATGTAATCGAATGATTCTAGAACTACTTAAGCCGTCTATATTTTCGGCAGCGGCCCAGGCGGCACCACCACCCACCAAGTTGGCAAGTTTGGCCATCGAGTCGTCAGTGTTGAACTAACAAGGACTTTACACAGCATCGGCACAGTGCCATGATTCGCATACCTTTACAGATGCTGGTGTATATTTTTTACCGGGCCACCAGCAGACCCAGAGCGTATTTTAAAAGACACGGTGTACCTTGCAAGAGCAGCTCCTAGGAGAACAGAACTAAGCCTGTATTGCATGGGATTGTGAAGCGACATAGCCACAACTGAAGTCTCCGCTAGTGGACGAAAGGATACATGTGCTTCATTGAAGAATAAACAAGGAAGGACTGTGCGGCCAGTTAATCCGTCACGGACCTCAGATACACCCATCTATCGGAAGCGAGGGATGTAAGTAAGAAGGTTGTTCATAAATATAGGAGTCTGGACATACTAGGAACCGCTTGTCCAGCAGCGTTGACCCTGCTCTTCAAAGCGTTGGTTCCACAGAGTAACCCCCGCACAAATGCTTGTGCCACCACGGTTGCTCCTGCGGTATTGGTATGGAGATGATCCTTCGGGTAAAATGTCGTGGTCTGGGTCTGTCCGAGCTTGTTGTATGCCTGGGCTGTATACGCATTGTGATCGACGTAGACGATGTTCCTTCGGGTACTGATACTCTTCGCATACGTTACAAATCGGCCGCCACCGGCAATGGCGTTTCCAGACCATATGTTATCCGGTGTTACGGAGGATATAATCGGGACGGCGCCTTTAGCCAACAGGGCTGCGACGGCATTTTCAATATAAAATGCGAAACTGTGGATCAAGATCATCGTCCCACTGTGTAAACATCAACCAGTCAGATACCCCACGGTAGTATCACGTTCGCATATTGATTATTCACTTAGCCGCGGTCACAGTGCTGGTGATAGCATAACCATCGCCGACAGCAGCTTGCTTGCCGTTATCCACCGCACCTGCGCTGGCGTCGTTGTGTCCGAATTCTATGATGACGTAGTCCCCACTCTTAGCAGCGTTGACGAGGCTCGTAAACCTGCCGTGGTCGCTATAACTCCTGGCACTTTCACCACCAACAGCGTTGTTTATAACAGGAATGGAGAGGTACTGAGAGAGCGGGACCCCCCATCCTAAAATGAAAAGCTTGTTAGGTATTAAAGTGAACGCCGATTTTTGTGGACAATACCTTGCGTTCCAGAACCGCCGCCGCCTAAGGCCATGGTGGAGTCACCGGCGAGGTATAGAGTCTGTCCATACCCCGTGGGTAGTGTTGAAATCGAGTTCGCAAACTGACGGCGTCACGTCGTGTCACAGAAAAGAGATAGGATTCCAGTTTGTCCTCTGCATGACGGCGAGAGAGGGCAAACGGATGGGTAGCTACGATACGTATAAGCTAGCTATATACTCTGCCTGAGATCCGTATGATAGGGGTGTTAGTAACGTAGATACCCCGGGCCGGTGTTTGCGATGGCATCGTGCACGTTCGCACTGAGCACCTGATATTCCAACAGGTAGTAATGAAAGAATCGAGAGAGCAATGGTGAGGAACATCTCGTCGGCGAAAAAGTTGGACCACAATCATCTGTTGCAGCAAACTTATGAAGTAGAGGTGGCAACTCCACGGACCGCATATAAAGAAAAGTGGCCCGGATAGGTCAAAAATAGAATGACCATGCAAGCGGTGAGGCTACAACCTAGCGACGATTTTGAAGTTTTCCCTGATGCTTCACATGGCCTACAATAAGCGTCATGAGTTGACAGTCACATTGGGATCGGGCGGGAAGGAAGGGATCCGTCTTTGACGTTGCAGCGACAGAGCTCGTAGGTTTTTGCGAAGTTGATGAAGAGTTTTTCCTCTCCCGCATGATAGTTACATGTGATGAGACGCTTGGCAGAGGGGTGAGGCTGAGGCACAGAAATCATTCCTGTTAAACTTTGGCCAGTTAACTGGATAGCTTTTAGTATAACGCGTGGAATCGGACATGTTCAAGACTGGCGACAATGGCGATCATGGTTCAACGCGGAAGTTATTTCAATCCCAGCAGTGAAATCGCAAACATATATCACTACTACAGGTTCAAGGTCAAGATTCTTAACGTGGGATTTAAGCGTCATTTACAAGCAGCCATCTGTGACGAGAGCTTTAGACGGGTACACCTTGAATGACAAGGTCAAAGCTCACTGGGAACTGCCTGTCCTGCAGAATTGACTTTGCTCTTTAGAGAGTTACTCCCGCATAACAAACCTCTCACGAATGCTTGAGCGACCACGTTTGCTCCAGCTGGAAAGGTGTGTGTGTGATCTACCGGGAAGAAGGCAGTTGTAGCAGTTTGTCCGAGCTTGTTGTACGCCTGCGCCACGTAGGCGTAATGGTCCTCGTACGTGACCGACGTCCGGCTGGCTGCAGTTTGAGCATACCCAACAAAGCGAGGGCCGACAGCGATGACGCCCGACGACCAAATGTTGCTAGGCGTCTGTGATGAAACGATGGGGATGGCGCCTTTGGCTTTGAGTGAGTTAACTGCGTTTTGGATGTAATAAGGGAAGGTGTGAATGAGAATATTTGTGCCACTACGAAACGGGAGTCAAGAGTTGGTTTCCAGATTTCGCGGGGAAAAAACTCACTCTGCTGCCGTTACTGTCGCCGTCGTGTCGTAGCCGTCACCAACCGCGGCCTGTCTACCGTTGTCTGGGGTTGCTGATCCGTCGTTATGTCCGAATTCGATGACGACATAATCACCACTCTTAATGGTGTTGATAAGGGTCGTAAAACGTCCTTCGTTGGTGTATGATCGAGAGGAGCGGCCCGCAATGGCATTGTTCACGACTGGTATTGTTAGATACTGACCGAGGTATTGGCCCCAGCCTACAGCATAACGAGGTCAACTGCGAGTCAACGAACCAGAGGACGGTGCTTACCATCTGAACCAGAGCCTCCTCCATTTCTGGCCATAGTGGAGTCACCCGCCAGATAGACCGTCTGGGCATGGATCGCAGGGGTAGTAACAAGAAGTAAGAGCATGGCAGTGAGTCGGGCATACATTACAGCAGTCTTTGCATATTTCCTTGATCCCAGCTATTTATCACATTGTGTCCGGACCGCCAGAGAGTCAGACGGTTTGACGATGTGACATGCTTCTGTTTCACGGCGAAAGTTATTTTCCCGGGGTGAACCACCTCACGAACCTTCCCCGAACATATCGTCATCAGAGAGGCCAAACCCGGAGCACATGGAAAGCATGTGTACGCTCAGCACTGATTCTTCCAATTGGTGCCGATTAAAGAAAGAGATCTGGAGTCAAGCGGGCCGACGCGCTGCGATATTAACCGAATCGGAGATGGAAAGGCTTGGTATCAAGCTTGGTATGACCCGAAGATTCGATGAGAATGGATTCATGATATTCTCGGTTCTGGAGGATGGTCAAGTCAAAGCACAAAACCGCAAACTCGTGTGACGTTTACCTATATACAAAGTCTGTTCGCCATCTACGTATCTCCATCAGTATCCTCCTCTTCGACGTCGTCGATTGCGAGCGCTTCGAATCGACTAGCAGGAAGCACACCCGTGTTGTTTTCGTCCTCCTGGTCGTCATCACTAGTTTCATCCTCGTCGATCTCTTCTTGACCGTCGAGGGCATTGGGGTCCCCTTCTTTCTCTTCTTCCTCGTCATCGTCGTTTTCTTCTCCCGTCTCATCGTCGTCCACTGTAGTACCAGGTAACCACAGACCTGCCCCTTGCTCCCCCGCATATGCAGTGATCATTTTTGCATCCATACCTGGAGGCCAAAATGCCCAGCCAATTCTTCCTTCCGCCAACGCTCTGAGGACTATGTATATTATGTAAATACGGATCCATGATCCTAAAGAAGTATAGTTCACGTACTTGCATTTCCAGCTCGATGTATATCTGGTCTCCCCGCTTTGGCAGTGACCCATTTCTTGGAATTTGCATATGATGTGAGAATATCCATCGCGGTCCAGCCAAGCTGCTTATTCTCCTCGGTTGAGTCCGATTTTATCCCGTCTCGCCATGTCCGTTTATCAGGGACGGGGGGCAATGATAAGCTAGGGTGCTCGAGCTTGTAGACACGTTCGATTGGGATCCTTTCTGAAGCATGATGAATGCATGAAGGTATGGCGGAGACGCGGGAAATGGGCAGGATCCCACAGAGAACCTAGCAATCGTCAATAATCAAGTGCGTCAGAGCAATATTCACACCAAAACTACCTACCTGCATTTCCATAGGTACAAAATTCGGCATGACGAGTCCAGGGCAATCGACAACACGGACGTCAGACGTCCAGAAGAGGGTCTGGAAATGCTTGGTCTAGAGCAGAAAATAAGTTATCGTTCGTTAACCTGCTGCACAACTTCGTTCACCTTTCCCGGAGTTTTAGACGCTCGGACTTTGCTGGTGCCAAATAATGCATTCAGGAGGGAAGACTTCCCTACATTAGGTTGTCCTGAAGTACTATCAGCCCTAGTTTAAAACCCGCGAAGCTGAACCTCACCAATCAAGCCAATAGTGAGGAATTCAGGCTCCCTTTCTGCTTGAGTTTCAGCCAATTCGTCATCGCCTATCACTTGCGCCCGAGGAAGAGCTGCTCCGCCAACGGCACTTCCTACCCTGGAGCCCCTCGCTTTCAGCACACCGTCCCAATCAATATCTTCTTTCACGGAGGGTTTCCAGTTTTTGAGCCAATTTGGGTTGTTCTTGATTTTTTCGGGGGGTATCAACATCTCGGCGTGAACATCTCGAATAGTTGCCACTAGTCTATCCCTGAAAGTCTGGGGCAGATGAGGTTCGTATTGCGTTCTTCCCTGATGTCCCACCCCTTCCTTCTTGGCAACATACGACTCGACCTGTACTATACGTAAATGCGGATGTTGTTTGGAGAAATATTCCACCCAGGCTGCGGCTCGCTCTGGTCCAGAAATATCGACTTTGGTGAGAACCAGAATAACTTTCCGATCTGAAAGATAAGCAGAAAGAGATGGCGGGAAATGCAAGAGAGGACAACGAGAGTCGAGGAGTACCAGAAGGATCTGCGAAATCTCAGTTACGCGCCACCTGATGATACCTTGCGTGAATTCAAAGGGAAGGGCAAAGATTTTTCGAGACATACAGTTGGCGCCACACTTCCAGATTCCGTTCGAAGTACGTAGGAGATCTGGGCATCGCAAGGACCTCCTTCGGACCTGTGGGTTCTTGCTCTGGTGGCGAGGGCTCTTGATCGTCTCGATCTGGATGCTGCCAAGCAAGGACTAGCCCATCCATCTGCTCAAGCCATTTCTTGAATAGTCCTTCTTCATTATGCTCTACCTCTTTCTTTGTCATGTCGAACCGCCACTTTGGCCGATGTGGGCAACTCAGTTTGGGAGCATCTTGATCTCCAGCATCGTTATAGATATCGGGAAAGACAGCAACCTCGTTTGGAACGGGACGATGCAAAAGGAGTGTTGACGCTAAGAGCTTAGAATCCTCCAGGAATCGTGGAGGGAGGGTGACGAAAGCTGATTGCAATCGTTTGGCAGCATGGATGGTCGCAGCATTGGCTGGATCTGTGGCGGAGCCTATGAGGACCCCTGTTGGCCCTCGTCTGAACTTGGGTTTCCGGGTTTTCTTCTTTGGATCAGGAGGGGGAACATCGCCGCGTTTGATGGCGCGCTTGAGCTGGATGTCTGCTTTTTTCTGACGAGTAGATGTTGGTTTTCGACGAGGAGGCATGTGGTGGTCAACTTGATCCTTTCAACGTAGTTGTCATGTGAATCTCAACTCATTGGAATAAATACCAGCGCGCCCATCCATAACAGTTGTCTACTAGCTATCGTTGCGAGCGATATCGGGAGTACCATATCTTGCTTTCTCTGCATCTTATATATCAAGTTGGTGAATATTGAACTGTCCATAGCCACTAGTACTGTACATTAAATGATCAATCAACTCGGATGAAATCCTATGAAATCATCACCAACCGCGACTTGTCGGACATTACCCTTACATCATGATCAGCTTCAATCTGACGACAACCATGGTCTGATTTTTCCCTTTCATACAAGCCTGGCGCCCGCTGCTCAAATTTCAAAGCCCATCTGTAATCATTAAGAGTGCGCACTGCGTATATAATCAAGCTTCTCCCAGTTCAGTCAGGCAACTTCCAATGCAGCCACTGCCTTCCCCGCCACCGACATCTACACGCATGTCAAAGTCTTCATTCGATGGAAAACGACATCCCAGGCTCAAGGAGGCACAATTCTTGTATAAGCACGGACACAGGCACCATTCGTACGATAACGAAAAGGCACCTTACCCCTTATCCTACGACAAGCATGTCGTTGAAATGTGAGCAGGTCTTGCTTTCTTCCATAACGATGCGAATGAAATAACTCCGTAACCAGTGAATCTCTAGATAACAAGCTTGCGCAGCATCTAAGAGGATCCGTATCATTCGTAAATTTCACGGATGAACTGGCTAAACGAACGTTGGATCTTGGGTGTGGGGTGCGTAACTCCTTCATACCGATCTTCTTATCACTAACATCGTCGGAATGCATAATAGACCGGAACGTGGGTGATCGACGCCGCGAAGGAATGGCCAGATTGCGAATTTGTACGTTTCCCCGTCGTAACCAAATGAAAGAACTGAGAGAATTCCCCGAAGGTTGGCTTTGACTTGGTTAATATTCAAATACCACTCAAAATCCTGGATGAATCCGTCGCAAGGCGAATAGAATGGCGTCACGGAAATTTGTACGTTATACGTGATCAGTTATAGCAGTGTGATGACGCCTAGTGTATCTAGTTTAACGACCAAACTTCCGTTTGAAGATGATGAATTTGACCATGTACACATGCAAGCTATCGCAAAAGGTGTTCCAGAGAATAAAGTGAGTTTATAGTCCGGAGTTGAATTCTGCGTTTATAAACGTTCCATTTAGTGGGGGGTTCTGTTTGAAGTAAGCTTCACATACGAGAATATGGTGTATGGCCTCATCGTTTTTCTAAGGAAGTAAACCGTGTGCTGCGTCCAGGTGGTTCGGTTGAGATAATTGAAGATGGTACGGTGCCGGCGCGAGCTTGGTACCCCGAAGCTGACTTCAATTGCGTAGATGTCATATTTCCGCAGCTTCCACGTTGGTTTACAACTGCGCTTAGGATGCGACCTAGAAGGAATACTTCCGTGCACTATCCAGATGGTACTCAGCGCGGCTACCCATCCCCTCCAGACACACCTTCGCAAGGTTTCCCAACCCACGACCATGCGTTACTCGAGTCTCTCAATAAATCTGTGTTTGAGCATCGCTTTATTAACATGAAACCTACAGGTGAGCAGGTAATGAATCGTGCCCGGATTTCTCTTGCTAACCTGTAATTCCTGCCTCAGCTGTATTGCCCAGTTACTTCACGACTTGCTTCCGACGGGTTACCCTAGGTCCTGTTATCAGCTTTCCTATGCCTCCAATACCTCCACCGCAGCCTTTGCCGCCCCAAATTGTCACCTCGTACGCAATTGGGCTGGACGTGGATACTCTGGATCCTCGCGCTTCTACCATATTTACCGCCCCTATGAACAGGCCGACCTCTTTATCATTCTCATCGACCATATCTGCTTCGACAACCTCTACAACTGGTTCTAACAACCCTTCTGTCTTTAGCGCACGGCCGAGAACAATCTCTGCCTCATTTTCTTCCATCTCTGAAGCTCCCGATGCTTCCAATACATTCTACCACAATAACGGAGAAGAATCACATCCAAAGCCTTTTACGCCTCAACCGTTTAAACGGTTTGTCCTTGACGGGTCTCTCAGCGAGAGCGAAATTGCTATGCTTCCGGATTCATTATTTCCTCTCAAACAACTCGAGTCGTTGAACGAAAGATCGCTAGCGATGCACCTCTACAGATCATATCAGTCCGTGTTGGCATGTCAAGAGGCTATGTGGGAGGAATTGAAAGATCGAATACGAAACCGGAAGGATGAGCTCCTCCCGTTCGGGTGGGATGATGACGAGGAACTGGAAGAACTGCAAAACCGGAAGAAATTCGAGCGTCTTGTCGACCGGTACCAGAGGTTGGTGGATTCAGCACGACTTCTCTTTTCGAGGCTGATCTACATCTCCGCTTAGCGATATGCAAGCACGCATATCTCTATGGTGTTCTCTTGCAGGGATTGGCTGGCCTTTTCCGACCAGAGAACCGTTGTCGAAAGCAGAGCTTATCGAGGAGGAGCGCATAAGAGAGAGTCTTCTGCATGCTCGGCAGTTCATGTCCGAGGAAGACAGACAAACACCATGTCGTGCAATAAGGGTGCTTGTTGGTTATAAACAAGGTTTGGATTCATGATAGATACCCTTTGCTTTGCATGTTTGATACCAGAATCGCTACTGTATTTTGTATGACGACTTACGAGCTGTGGCCGCATAGTATTTGTTATACCTTGTTTGGCACAACTTTTTTTCCATTACTGATCGAAACCCGTCTCTGTGAGATTCACAAAATGGCGGCGTCGACGTCGTGCCAGCCTCATCAAGTCCCTCTACCTCCCAGCCCACATAGACCTGTGAAACCAGGCAAAAGGACGACGTCGCGAAAAGGGAAAGGAAAGGAAAACCTCGAGGCCCCCGTCCAGCAACCCCAAGCGACCAGTTGGGATAACTTGGAATCGGAATCCAATTGGGAATGGTCCTACCTTACTGACCCATCGGCGAGCAAGGTCCCTCCAATATTCACCAAGGACGGAAGGTATTTCCATCATCCATTTTTACCTATGCTATCCTGACACTATGTATTTAAATAGCTACTTCTTTTCGCTTGTTGGGCCGTCCGTCAAGATTCATTCTGTAGCAACTGGACAAGTTGTCTCAACTTTGTCTGCACCGCGATCCACAAGCAGTGGAACGTCTTCAGACTTGCTGACCGCCGCTATTCTCAATCCACACAACGCCTTTCAGTTGATAACCGGTTCCTTGGATGGTCGTTTGGTTGTCTGGGATTTTTTGGACGCGGTCCTGTTGCAAATAATCGACATCGCGCAACCGATACATTATATATGTGCCCATACATTATGGAAGGACACGGTCTTCGTTGCTGCATCTCGACCCAGCAAAAAGGCAAAAGTTAGCGGCATTGGTGCGTTTGAAATTTGTTCGAGATAATCATTTGTTTTTAATAAAATGTTCACGATTAGACGATAATGCCGTCGTACTCCGCGTTTCGCTGAAGCCTGTCGACAATACTACCAAGTCCGCAGAGATATTACCGATTGGGAAGACACGTTTCCCGACCGGCCTTACTCTTTCTCCAAGCGGATCATGGCTTGTTGCTACAGCAGGACACAAGGTTTACGTTGCTTCGTCTTCGTCGCTTGCATCTAGCTTCACCAAATATGTGTCTCCTGAGCGCCTGACATGTTTATCATTTCATCCCACCGACGAATACTTTGCCACAGGTGACGAGAAGGGAAACGTGCGCCTATGGTACTGTCTAAATGACAGTTTACCTGTCAGTGTCCGCGGAATGGAGAAAAAGACACAGACGACGACCTTGCATTGGCATGCCCATGCCGTCTCGTCCATCGCATTCACATCCAATGGCGCATACCTGCTAAGTGGCGGCGAGGAGTCAGTTCTCGTAATTTGGCAATTGCACACCGGTAAAAAGGAGTTTGTACCGCGTGTAGGTGCACCGATCAATACTGTCTCGGTCTTCAAAGTCGACAGTGGGGAGGAGGAGTATCTTCTTGGTTTGGCAGATGCAACTTACTTGTTTGTCAGTTCAGGAAGCCTCAAGGTTTCGCGAAGCTACTCCCGAATTAAAATTGGTCCGCCCCTCCCTATTCACATTGTCCAGCCGTAGTTAACGCATCCACAGACCCTGCTGTACCTCATGAATCCACATCAAGGCACACACTCACTCCGCTTGCTATCCACTCGCTAACCTCGACGTTGATTCTCCCGTCCTCACATCCCTCATCCCTTCAAATATATTCCCCTCTTTCATCAAAACTCGTATCCGAACTCGAGGTGTCTCCCTCAAACAGAGTTTCTCGACGAGACGAAAAACCATTAGTGCCTTCTTACGTGGAGCAGGTGGCCATTTCTCCTTCTGGAGAATGGCTAGCTTCAGTTGATGTTCGGGAGTCGGACGACGGTTTCCGGGACGAGATATATTTGAAATTATGGCGGTGGGATCAAAAGAGCGGTCGCTGGACGTTGAACACAAGAGTAGATCGTCCTCATGGACTCAAGAAGGTCACCTGTGTAGCTTTCAGTCCTTTCTCGAACCATCTCTCGAAACATCTTGTCACAACTGGGGAAGATGGAAATGTCAAGACCTGGGGGTTGAGAGCTGTCAAGAGTAAATCTGGTGTCATGGATGGTGCGGCTTTTATCTTAACAATTTACATGATGTCTGATGTGGTGAACAGAATTCTGGGTTACACGCTCAACCTTCGGATTCCGCTCGGAGTCACCTTGCTGGGCAACATGGTCACGGGATGTCTCGCTCCTGGCCGTCGTTTTTGGTCCCTACGTTGCACTCTACGACCCAGTTACGAATGTACTCCGCCAGGCTCTTACGTCTCCGGAAGGGAAGGCGAGCAAATCCGTACACTTTATTGGCAACGAAGGTCGCTATCTAGCAGTAGTGGGGGACCTTGATGTGACACTCTGGGATCTTATCTCTCATTCTGGTAAGGCGTCGAACGCGTCGTTCAGATAAAGAGACCTAAACGTGCCCTTAATAGTTCGATGGAACTATAAGGCCCTTTTGACCATAGATAGGGTGATTCCTCATGCCGAAGGGGATTCGTTCACGATCTTCCATGACTCTTTTACCCAGGAACTTCCGAAAACTCGCGTGTCGATTTTTCGTGCTGCTTCGTCCACTCCGTTAAGCACCCACTCAATACCTTTCAGATTTCGAAATCTCTCGCTGTACCCGTTTTCACGGGAGCCGTCAGAGACCCGTTTCGTTGGTATCACTGATGACTGGAGTGTTGTACTATTTGGTGATGGCGCAAAGCTGATGAAGGAAGAAGGGTCCACAGCCACAGGAATCGCCGCCAGTTCAGCCCCAGCTAGGCGTACTTTGTTCCAGGACATATTCGGAAAATCTGCATTTGCAGAACCGCCGACCGTATCCATTTCAGACGCTGCAATGAATCGCCCACGGAACGATAGAGCAGCGACTGATGTGTTCGACTCTCCCGCATATCTCATGCCCCCCTTAGAACATTTATTCAGCCCACTCATGGATAGCTTCTTGAAGCCGAGACTAGACGACTCACCGATGCAAGTCGCTTCAGAAGACGAGGACGTCGATATGGAAGAGGAGCCCAGTGGCCAAGTGCTCGTTGAAGTTCAGCGAACCCGTGTCGTGACCCAAGACGAGATGGATGCTTTTGTTGATCTCTTTAAAGAGTATTCTGTCAAATGTATGTCCTTGTCTTCGCGCGGTGCATCTTGATTGACATACTCATACAGGTCTATCCACAATTTCTACTAATGGCCATTCGAGTAATGTGACCAAGGCTAGAGTGCATGTCGCTGCTCGTCAACCAACGTCCAACTCTGCTTCTCCGAATATTCGTATGTCCAAGCAAAGCACTTCACGGCGACATGAAGCTCCTGTCGTCAGCCAAGGAGCAGACAATGCAACACTTTCGCCATCTATCCCTGCGACGAATGGCAGGAAACGGAAAAAATCTCTCGGTTGATTATCAGCACCAGCATCTTATTTCTAGTTTTTCATACACAATACATACCATCACAAGACGTGCCTATCCTCTTCAGAGCCTATCTCGCGGTTATAACTTATGGTGAGAATGATTTGGTGTAACAAGTCTGGAAGCCTCGACAAATGTCGGCCAAGCCCAACATGGCATTAGTATGAGTTATTACATACAGTAAGGTGTCCGTCCTATAATGGTGATATATCCTCCAAGTAATATGGTTACTAGTAGCGCAGAAGCGCTTGCTCCTCTGGTGTCTGAATTCCAGGGGACGTGAAGCGTACTTGAGTTACTTGACTAAGCTGTTTGTAATGGTCCTGGAATGCCCGCTCTTGCGACGGGTCCTTTGCTCGTTTTTCGTCCCGCACGAGATAAACCAAGCTCACTGGAGCACCAATTTCCCCTCTTGTTGTAATCCAGGTGATGAGCTCAGGAAGAGGAACCGACGAATGAGCCTCGATGATGGAAAGTTTAGGGCATAGGATTCGCCTTGGTGCCTGCTGTCGTTCATTGGGCTGAAGGGTAGCGGGGTCGTAGCAGAATAGTCCGAAGAATAATTGTTGCATGGTCGCTATGCGCAAATAGGTGAGGTGGGGTATGGTCTCGAGCCACTTGATCAACGTCATCGCCACAGCGACTTCCTTGATGAGCTCGACGGAATATGCTGTCAACAATTTGACCTCGGGAAATCGAGCCGTCAGCAATCGAAATAGAGAAGAGTAGTCTTCCCCAGTTAGATTGATCAGCGTCAAGTCCAGTAAATGTGGGGCGGAGAATTGGGAAACGACATATAGAGCGTAGTCGACAGTAAAGTCGGCTATAATGAGGATTTTAAGGTAGTCGAGATGGATGGTTGGTTGGGAAGGAGTGTGGTCGCGCGGCAACTGGGGACCGGCGCCATCTAAACAAAGTTTCCGTAAAGCAGGAGAGCTGGATAGGATATTGCGAAATTGCGACATTCGTGGGGCAAGTTCGAGGGGCATCCTCCGAATGTCGAGTGTGGTGAGATTGGCAAAAGTCCTGTCCCAACTGATATTGATACCGCCAAGACTCAGATGTTTGAGCGACGGTGCAGGTGCTCCGCCAAAGAGCGGTATGGGTTCACGCAAGGATTCGGGCTCATAACCAGCGCCGAGCTGGATATATGGACTCCCTGTCCGATGCAATTCGAAGCGCTGCATGGTGATGGGGATGCCGAACGACTGCACGACTCGAAGTTTGTCTAGAACAACCAACGCAGGTTCCCAAAGACCAACGACGACGATGAGCATCCGGATGGTGGGTAGTTTAGTGAACAGCCGGTCCAACAGATCGCCCATCGTCTGGACCGTAAAGTGTCCCTTGTTATCACTGCTGATGCGAATGTCGAGTGGGGCTGACCCTGCTCTGTCAAACCAGGCGAGAGAACGATGGAAGGGCGGGGGATCACGAATCCAAATTGCATTCCATAGAGTAGGATCCTCTAGGGCAATAGTTCGCCAGCGTCTGCAGGTCCATGTAAGCCACAAGCGCCATATGGCTCCTGCACGCACATCTGGGTTGGACCACGCGACGTAACGAAAGATATTGGTGATTATTTCATTTGGGAGGTCGTTCATGCGAAATATTCGGGCAAAATTGACTTGGTAAGTCACTTGGGCTCTGAACAGAGCTTCCCGAACTTTTAGGTCGATCCCTGGTCCAATCCCACTTCGAATACTCTCCAAAGTGTGGATACGGTTGATCTGCTCTGTAGTTTCCTGGCGAATCTCGCTTATCTCCCGTGGAGAGAGCACGCGCGGTATTCCATCCCCGAAAGCGGCGTGCATGATATTTTTGAGTGTCTGACTGAAGTGTTCGCGAAGTTGTTGTGCGGTAGGTTGTGGTCTTGGGGGGGCTGGCTTCCCATTCAAGATTATGGACATCTAAGGACACATTACATCAGGCCAGACATAGAGCGGCGCGGTAAACAAACCTCGGGAATGGTTGTGTTCGTGTGGCAAGTAGAGTCGAGTTGAGTAGGTCGGTAGATCAAGAGCGGAGGAGGATCTCGGTAATCTAGTTATACGTTGAGCAGAGAGTCGTTAGGGAGGGAAAATACAAAGCGGCAAGGGTCGTACAAGGCTTTCCCAAAGGAATCGATAGCCTACTGGCGTCGTGCCAAAGCGTGTTGTTTGCACAAATAAAAGCTGACGCCCACAAGGCCAAAGAAACACCCACAACTCTCTATCGCATCCACGTCAGTTCTGTCTGTATGGGACGATGCAATAGCTCTGAACATACGTCTGCGGCGGCAGTACCTGGACCTTCGCTATCGGAGGTAGCTAAAGAGGGCGGGAATTGGCAGTAACGAGAGAGACCGCGCAAGAGGTAGCGATATACGCTATGAGGGCAGATAGAGAAGAAGTCCGGGTGAGTCGTCGAGCTTTGAAGGATTTGGGAGTTGCGACTTCCTTTGACGCTCGGACAATCGCAGATGTAGCCGGAGGGTAGAAAATGAGGCAAGGGTGAGCTGGTCACCGTGCCACGTTCCATGATGGTCCATCTAAGGGGAGTTCTCCTTTCCAGACAGCTAACTCGACGGGGAGTTCCGAGGCGCCGTCAATTATCGATGCATTGTCGTCGCGACACGCGAAATTTCCTCCGAGCCAGACAAAGGAAGAGTCACAAGGAACTTGATACCCCAATTTCCGATCCCAGTTTGGTCGTATCGCCCTCTGGTCCTATCACGGTAACGCGCCATGCGAGGGTTACGTGTATGTGCAAGAGCGATTATGAGGAGGTCATAGAGGTAGCTGCACCAGTGGCCATCGAAGGTATAGGCATTTTTAAGCCCATTCTTTCTGCGTCAAGGACATTTCAGAATCATGTACGACACCTAGGATTTGTTACATGAAACGGATGCATTGAGAGAGCAAACGGCTTTTGCTAGGACGCGATTGAGGATGACCACATGAGGCTCGCGACTGAAACTAAACACCCTCGTTGATTTCACATTTGTCACATCTGAGATTGCGTCCCAAACCGGTAATAAGCATAAATTCATACAACTACTCGTACAACCTGGGTCAAGTACTAGTACAATTACAGTGATCACGATGCCATCCTAATTCCGTGCCCCCCTGGATCCCGACGCTACTGGTTTAGGCACTGGTTTAGGCGACATGGCCAAAAGTTCTTCAAGTAATGTTGTGACAATATTGTCTTCTGCATCCTTTGTGACGACCCCATCGGATGGCAGCTCAGCCTTGACCTTCGAAACCAAATCAGGATACGCATTCTCAGTGAAGCCCATCTGTTTCATGTACAAATCAGCAAAGCATGCCACAGGGAATAGCGAGGACTGTGCACGCACATCTCCCAATCGTTTGCTGATCCTATTCACAGCACGGAATTTCATGTCCCCTTGGTCATGGCCGTGGCGCCTGGAGAAGCCGTGGCCAAGGTGAGTGTGGTGGCGATGGACACTTACAACCTCGTGTGTCGGCTTGCCACCTTTGCCATGTACGGCAACGGCAGGGGGGGTTGATGGCCTTGCTGGGCTAATTGGCTCTGCGGCGACAGAGACTGGCGCAGTACTAAGAACGAAATGAGTGAGTAATAGCAGCGAGTCGACAGTTGATCTACTTACGCCTCCGGGCCAGCGGTGTATCCCCTTCGCTCCCGTTCTTTCCGACGCTCCTCCCTTTCTTGACGATACCTTTCCTTCTCAGCCTTATAATGCGCCTTGGCTGCATCCACTTGAGCCCTCAGCTCTTGAGGCGTCGGTTTGTTGGTAGCAGATGGATTAAACGGTGGTGGAGGTGGTGGAGGAGGGCCGGGAGAGGGAACCCATGACTGCCAGCTTCCAGGCATCGGCGGCAGTGGCGGCGGGGGGACCGTGTGCATATGATTACCACCCAAGCCCGGGGGCCCACGAGGAGGACCGAAGGGAGGAGGGTGAGGGATCCGCTGTCCCCAGCGCCCAAAAGAGGGCCCCCTATGTATCCAAGGGTTAAAGTAAGGAGGGTAGGGAGCCGGTGGTTGTTCCGTTCCACGTGAAGAGCCTGTTTCAGCTGGAGCATTCCCTGTCGCTGGCGTGCCGTAGCTCCCTGTGGCACGCTCGTTCGCAGCTGGCGTCGGAGTGGGCTCTCCAGCTGGCGTAGAAGTAGTCTCTCCAGCTGGCATCGAAGTGGTCTCTGCCGCTGGCGTTGTAGTCTCTTGTGAAAGGCTTTCCGGACTCGCACCTAATGTTTGTGACAAGGTACGAAAAATTCCTCCTAGAGCTTCAGCAACGCGCCGTCCGGCTTCTTGCTCCGTCTCACTACTCAAATTGGCCGTTTCTTGGGCAATATCCTGCGCTGCTCTCGACATCGCTTCCCTATGCGCCTGCCAGTATGTCCCACTAGAGGTATTCCTCACGATGTTACGAATGCCTTCAGATAGCTCGGGATGTGCCCCGACAACGTTGCTGAATATGTTGAGAAGAGCGGCAATGTCGCTGGAGAGGGAAGGTGACGTATGAGCGGGAGCCTGTGACTCGAGGGATGGGAGGGGGGGATCCGCCACATCTTCTTCGTGAGCCGCGACATCATCCGTAGCATCCACAAGACCTGTCTCCGCCGTACTGAACGTCTGGGTGTTGATCTTAGGCGTGCTTTCGGCAGCGATGGGAGTAGGCAAGGTAGTCAGGTCTATGGCGGCAGGAAGAGACGATATAGCTGGGTAATCTCGTTCCAGAGAGCTTAGGTCGTAAACGTGGACGGGATGCTTGGGTGGGGCATTTTCGGCAAGTACTGAACCAGTGGATGAGATGTCGTCATCTTCCACTGCTCTTTCCTTGCCCTTATCCAACGGCATTATGAACGGACTGTCCGGACTGGAAAACGGAGAAGAGTAAGCGACGCTCTCGCGGGCATCACCGCCTTGACGGTTCGCAATGGTGCTTGCGTCGCTCTCAAGGACCTCGACGAAGGCATGTGGATGGGCGTCATTGGAGGAGTTGGGAAGGAAGAGTCCTCCAAGTTCAGATATAGGTGGAATTGGGAGACTCTGCCAGTCGTCCTCGATATCGAACGATCCTATGCCGAAAGTGTTTCGAATGTTGGAGCTGTGGGTTGTCTGAGGTTGTGCCCTCTCGGAGCGCGCCGACGTCAGGTCCTGAACGATGAACTTGATGACCTGACCAGGTTGGTGAGAAGTCTTGTAGAAATCCTCGAGCTCCTCTTCGGAGCTCAGTGTGACCTGGTCATTGTCTGCGTCAATGTAAGAGACCGAGACATTCTCGACTGGGATTGCGAAAAAGGACTCGATTCTGGCAGCGAGAGTATGCCAGGTAGGCTGGTTGATGAATGTGACACGACGGGTGAGCCTGTTGGGCTCGGTGAGCTTGAAGTGAGTTGTAGCCATGGTGGTTGTGGAGAAAGGCGTTCCAAGGAATGATCCACATTATCCTCGTCACTTTCAAACTCCGAACTGCGGATGGCTGCGCACAACTAGTGCTACGGAACACATACACTTGATTTCAAGAGAGAAGGCTATATGTTACAAGAATTCCTATTGATCAGGCGAAAATCGCAAGTCGGGGGTCGATCTCAGCAGGGTTGTTCAACTATTACAACAGGATAAGCGAATGTGATCTAGGTTAAAAATATGTCACCTACCCTTAGATTGATATTCAACGCGCTGATACTCTTGATTTCATCTTCATCCAGGTCGAAAGAGTCGCACTGCAGGTTTTCACTAAGTCTCTTAACATTGTTAGTCTTTGGGACCACGGCGATACCCCGTTGAGTAGCCCATCGAAGCAAAACCTGAGCTGGAGCTATCGAAGCGCAATGAATACTCGAGCAACTCGAGGTAGTGTCCACAATACGAACTTTTGTCATGCTTCTTGGAGATCGTCGTGACTGCGCCATGGCTCATCAAACTGGCGGCCCCCTTGTCCATGGAAAGTTCGACATATCCCTGCAGATTTATCTCTCGTTACATCTGGAATGAGTGTGTGGGTTTACAATATGTGTTACCTGAGGTCCGAAAGAGGAGTAGGCCGTGATCGCAATTCCGAGGGTTTTCGCGAGATCGACCAACGCGTTCTGAGTGAGGTATGGATGAAGTTCGACTTGGAGAACTTGGGGCTCGATGCGCGCGTAGCGAAGAACGTCCAAGATCAAGGACCCAGTGCAATTACTGGCAAGGTTGACTGCTTTAGTATGATATCGGTAAGCTCCTCAAGATGAAAGCTACCTCAAGCCAATATTCTTGGCGTGGCCTTTGTCAACTAATTCTTCCATCGCACCCCAGGTTTCATGCATGGGCGTATTTTCTGTAAATGTCCGAGTTGTTACTACGAAGCATGAGATTACTATAAACAAGGAGCTTCTTACGCAGGCGAACGGCACCATTGTCATCAAACCACTCGGGTGGGTACCGATGAGCAGGATCAACATATTGAAGCGCGATCGGGAAGTGCACTAGAAACAAGTCGAAATAATCGATACCCCAAAGCTCTAGCTGTTTCTGAGTGATTGACTTGACCTGGAGAAATGTGATTAAGTGTCCAATAATGGATGAAGTTTCCAATATAAGCTTACATGATCGCGCGCATGGAACGTATTCCACAGCTGTCCTAACTGCTTATTTACTAGCCGAGCTTAATAGCCGAAATAAAAACTCGCCTTGGAAGTGATGACTGTAGGACATAAATATAACAGCTTCAGTCCGCAATATGGTAAGACTCACATAACTCCTCTCTTTTGATTATTCCCTCTTGAATCGCTCGACGAACACCTTCGCCGGCTTCTTTCTCGTTGCCATAATCGCCAGCCCCATCAAGAAGTCTATACCCGGCCTTAATTGCTTCGTAGACGGTCTATAAGGTAAATCATCAGTTGCAATCGCATGATCGACCCAATACAGTAGCCTCACCTCTGCACAAGCAGATTTGGTGACCTAAATTGAACCTACTGTTAAATATTTGCGGTCCATCTAAGTGAAAGGCTCACCTTCCAGAGTCCAAATCTGTTTGTCAGTATGATTAGCGCATTGACGCCGACAGCCTCAGGTCCTACTCACCCAACCAAGGGCATCTAAGTTGTGATCAGTTCAAGGATCAATATAACGAGTGTCGAAAAATAATTAAAAACCTTCTGCCCAGTCCTTTTCAGTACAACTGTTGCCATTTCTTTCGGTGTGAAGGGAGTGTTAGGGAAAGCAAATTGCTGGATCAACCGAATTGCTCGTTCGTTCTTAAACGATCGTCGGCGCAACGGACCGATTAGATCACTGGACCACACACCATGCCGATGATGTGCCGATGTTTAAATTTACAAAGTTTCAACGGAAGACTCCAGTGAGCAACATTCAATCTGTTTGACTAAACCTATCTCATGTAGAAGTATAGCAAAACGGCGTAACGAGAGGGTGTATGCAACAGCCCTCGACGGCTCTGTTATGCGATTCCATATCCTCGGCCTGGGTCCCATTGGCAACCTCATCTCACACCACCTTCGACGCGCCCTTCCGAGGGACCACTCAATTACCCTCATTCATAGAACCCAGTCCCAGGCGAATGCTGCACTGGCCCAAGGAGGAGCAATCCGTATTGAACATCAAGGACTGGTCACCACAGCGGATGGCTTTTGGTCGGAGGTTTTTGAAGGACTGGACGCATCCCCCAAGCTCTCTAAGCCGCAAAAGAATACCAAGAGAGTGGGTGGGCCAGAAAGCATTGAATCTTTATTCATTACAACAAAGGCCCACCAAACCGTTCCCGCAGTTCGTCGACTCTTGCCCCGTCTGTCATCGAACACTACTATTGTCCTCATGCAAAATGGGATGGGGATTTATGAAGAACTCGTGCACGACATTTTTCGTAATCCGGAACAACGACCACACTTCATTTTGGCATCCAACAACCATGGTGTATTCCGCAAAAACACCCACTTCGTTCATGCTGGGGTTGGAGATATCAGCTTTGGCATCGTACCTGATCCCATGCGACGCAATTTTGAAGCCGGCTTTGAGGATCCATCTGTGCCCAAGCCAGAACGAAGACCTTGCCTTTCCGACATCACCACCATTGCGGACGACCCGTTGCACGACAAATACCGCAGTCTGCGAGGCACCGTCGCAGCTTTGCTACTTCTGGAATCTCTTAACGTCTCTTGGAGGCCGATGTCACAGATGCAGACGGCCATGCGCCGCAAGCTGGTTGCCAACGCAGTCATCAATCCCCTCACTGCTCTTATGGGGTGCCGAAATGGAGATATATTCACGACAAACGCTGCAAAGCGCGTCATGCAGAGAGTCTGTCAGGAGGCGTCAGACGCGTTTGCAGCCCAAATCAAGGCGGACTCTCAAGCGTGGCTGGGAACTCTTGCTGGCGAAGGAATAGACACCGAGAACGTGTCAGTTGAGCGGGTTCCACGAGCTTTGACAAGACAGGCACTGGAAGAGGAGGTTTTGCGAGTTGCGAAAGTAACGAGAGGCAATATATCGTCGATGTTGGCTGATGTTCGACGGGGGCGGTCAACTGAAGTTGACTTCATCAACGGCTACTTGTTGAAGTTGGGTTCCACATATCGCGTCGAGATGCCTGCCACAGCCACGCTTCTTAATCTCGTCAAGATGCGCAGCGCTATACCGGTGGATCAGATGTTGTCAAAGCTGTAAATGGTCATAACTGGCCATAGAGTAGTCGAATCTGAACAGTGGACGGTGGAGAGATCTTCTGATGCCATCCGCCTTAAGATGTGAAGGGCGTCCATGCACAGCTTTGAAGAATTCCCCACACTGCCCTACATTATCGTAGGTATATCCTCCAGACTCTCCCCATCGCTTATGCATATAGGCACCCATGGATAGCATCCCAGAGGTATGCGCTGGCTTTGCTGACAGTAACCCGGACATCAGTGGTGTCGTACGTATTCTGGATGTTCACTTAGGCCAAACGACTTGATTAGCTGATACTTGGTAACAATTTAGGGTGTTCGCGTCAGCTTCTACCTGCAAACATTTCTTCTTGGTCAGTCTTATCTTGAATAGTATGGTCCGTGGATCTTAATCGTATAGTACAGTTCTCCTCGTAGACCGATCGTGGCAAGATGCGCCCGTTGCACTGTGGACCTTCATTGCTACGAGTGCTGGGCTCACCATAGCTGCTATTGTTCAGAGACACAATCTAACGCTGTTCCAGGCACTTCAGGTTTCCAATCTTGTTTGGTGAACATAGCTCTTCTACGCCTCCCACTCTGCACTTACGTGGGTGTCACAGGTTGGCAAACTTTGGGACATTCTTTGCGCTGGCTAGCTATTCTCGCCAGAAAGCAGCCAGTCGCAGAGATTCGGATTCTCGACGCGCCTTTGATTACAAGGTCAAATTCGGTGCAATGGTTCAATCACTTGTTTCGATGGCCTTGACTCTCTATGTGTGGTATGAATCCTACACGTTCTCCCAGATTAGCCCGGCTGATCATTGCGACAGGGCGAGTGCAAGGACGTTCGAAAAACTTTCCGAATGTTCTTATCTTGTGAAATATGTTTTCTTCGTTATTGAAGTCCGAGCAACCGGGGTTGGAAGGATCGTTGGCCTCGTGATCACTTCCATTCTTACCACCGTCTATCTCCTGATTACCCTCCAAGAGCTGCAGTCCTATCGCCAAAGCTACAGTGACAGGCAGAAGAGACCGACAGTACTGCTCACACAGTCCACGTCTGTATCATCATTTTTCATTGACCCGTTATCTCCGGAGAGCTCGTCTCCCCGGATCCCCTCTTCTCTTCATTTATCCTCTTCCACAATACTCGAGACGCCAGAGCGTAATCCCCACTCATCTCGCGCGCGACGGCTCACAATGCTAGACCCTTCCAGCCCCCAATCTCTGCACAAAGCCAGATCAGCTGGCGGCAAACGTCGTCCCAAGCGGCGCCGCTGGTCGTCAGACCTTGACCCTATGCTGGTGGGGATCATCATATGTCAGGCTATGGTGTTCACATACTTCATCGTTTCCACGGAACTTCTCATGAAGCGCAACCCGAGCAATAACCAGTCCGCAGCTGAATGGGGCTTTGGGCAAATACTGGCTCTCATCGTGGTGTTACCCTCGGCGTTCTCGCTCATTGGGGCATTAAGCGAACATGGCGTTAAGCGCCGCTCTAAGCCAAAGAAGAGGGGTCTGAAGGAAAGGGAAGGGCGACCCAGGAAACATAAAGCAGACGCCGGGATAGAAATGGTGTAAGCATATTTCGACATTCTCCCTTTGTCTGTTGCGAGACTGTCAACAAGCTGCGTAGGTACTATATACCTGTACCTAGACGAGTGCAGTGTGCTGTATATTAAAGAAATATATTATCAGTACATATGTTACACCAAAATGCCCGAAAGTCCATACAAGTCCCAAAGAAAAGATTCCTAACTTGAAACTACATCGATTAGTGTTCGTCTGAGTCAGGTTTTCCCCATTTAAATATCCTGGTAGCACCATCACTCCACGACTCGACACGTCGACGCGCAAGCATAGACATGGTTGACCTGTCCGTACCAACGAAGCCAGC
Organism: Lyophyllum semitale; assembly: GCA_018851285.1. NCBI lineage: Eukaryota > Fungi > Basidiomycota > Agaricomycetes > Agaricales > Lyophyllaceae > Lyophyllum > Lyophyllum semitale. Next base: position 25,840 of record JABCKH010000014.1, on the reverse strand, counting down.
TCCTAACGATTGTATCGCCGCATCTATAAATACAGGATACCTAAATGGACATTAACTTCAAGAGATCAAGAATTGATCGTGGCACGAACCATGGACCCAAAAGGTCTGCCGTCTGTGAGTGATCCACTCCATACCACCCCTGTGCTTTGACATCTTTCCACCATGTCGCATTCCGCTCATCGCTGGTCATGATGACATGGTCGACTGAAATGCCTTTTCGGTGCAGAAGTTCTGCTTTTACCTCCTCCACGCGCCGAGCGATAACTGGCAAAGAAGCGTAACACCCGGAGACGCCCTCGCCGCAGAAGACTCCAAAGTCGCCATGGCGTACGTGGATGGCAATCCACTAGAAAACATGAGTAAAAGGCAGAAAGGTTGAATGTATAGAAACAGGACTTACCGGTGGTGTCGGTTGGTCTTCTGAAGCCCCAATCGCTCGTCTTACGTACTGTTCTGCGAGTTTTTCTATGGTCGGTGTCCAATATAAGTGTTTCCCGACAAATCTCCAAGCTGGGCTGTAGTCGAACTCCATCTCATATGGCTGATTTGAGCTGTCAGCTAAAAGAATATCGTTTCAAGGGAAATGATCGCACCTGATTGGCACACACATAGTATAGATAATCATAGCATAGCATTTGTTCGTCTGGTGGCAGTAACACGTGGTTGTTTGGCGATTCAAGGGGCGGAACAAGATTCGCTGCACGAGTTTCTGGGAAGGCCAGCGCCGCTAACGCCCAAAAATAGCTGTGTACGTCGTGTTCGAAGTGTGGAATGACCTTGATCCATGTTGGGGCCTTAGTATAAGATATATCTGCAGGATGAGAATATCAGTAGGCTGTGATATCATAGGTATCCGACATACCGAGCTTCAGGCGGTCAGGAACTTGGCTGCGGCGAGGATAGGCGTCGTTCTTCTGGACAACTTCCCATGTGTTCCAACATCCAACTTCATCGATCTCGTTGCTAGAGCGATCCTTGACCTCATGCCACTCGAGTATCGGAGTATTAAGTGCGTTCCGAAGGCGCGGAACATCGAATACGCGACCAAAGTCAATTGGCGGGACAGCTCCTCCGATATGGGACGGAGTGAACACTGGCATGACGGGGATACGATCAGTTATCAGAGCGAGATAAATAAGGTTGATCTAAGAATGTGGATTGAGAAAACTGAGGTGTGATGCAGAAAGTTAACAGCGCACGTAGGTCATGACATCGTTTGCTGAAAAAGAAAGATGAGTATATGCAGAATATTGGAAGCTCGACACATACTCCATCCTGCTGATATCCAGGAGGTGATATACTTGCGATCAGGTCGCAGATTGTCTAAATGGATCGCTCAGCTCGAATGTCGATTCAGAAACACGGTAAACATACCTCTGAAGTGAGCTGTGGGTATACCAATCAAGTTGGCCTCCGGACCAAAAGGGTCGACAAGGGTTACAACAGAAGAATTTACAGCAGAAGTATCCTGAGGCACTGGTGATGGAATGTCCTCGACGATTTGAATAGCAGCTCGTCGCCCGTTCGATAGTGACCGAACGACAGAGAGACCGAGGAGAGAGACAGCAGCAAGGGCGCAGACGGCGACGAGAAACCTGCGTTTAGTGGCGATTGAGGCGTAGCGATGCCAGGTGGGATGGTTAGAGGGAGGGTGTGCAAGGAGGGACTCGGCGTCCTCATGCATGTTGGCCATAGGTGCCAGCCATCAGTCACAACAAAGAAGTTGACCTTGAACTCAGACGTCAGGAACGTGTTGCCCAAATTTACGATCGCATCTCATTTGATCGCGAACAAGCGATCACTCCTCGAGGCTCCTGCTCCTGCCAACTAACTTGTACTTCAGTGCAAAGATGCCACAATTCGGCTTGCCGCCCAGCTCATCTCTGCCCATCTCTTCCCGCCATGCTCGTCGTCAATGCCGCTACGTTTCAGGTCGCGGCCGTCGTCTCTTTCTACATGTCCGCTGCTCTTGTGGTAAGCATCGCCCGATCTTCTGCTCACCTAGAAATTTCCTGACCAGTGCTTATCTTGGCAGATGGTTTTCGTGTTCGTCGATACTCACGTCACTGTCTGCTAATACCCGATCCAGACCCCCTGCAATCAGTAACAAAGCTGTCTTGAATAACTCACCCAACCTGCCCCTCCTTTTCCTTCTCCTTCAGCTCCTCATCGCGGTCATCTTGCTTCATACCTCAGCTCTGGTGTCTAAAAAAATCGAAATTCCAAAGTTTGAAGCTCTAACTGCTAAGAAGATGGTTCCAGTTGTCCTCGTCAACGTAGTCGGCTTAGTGTTCAACACCTTGTGCTTACGAGACGTCGAGGCGTCCTTTTTCCAGGTATGTCTTGAGCCGAGCGTGCTTCATACCCGATTAACCAACAATTCATTCTTCGGTTCCAGATCGCTCGAGGCCTGGTGCTCCCATTGACCATCCTCGTTTCGTCGGTTCATACGCGCACTACGCCTTCCTACAAAGTATTAGTAGCTGCAGCTGCCGTTGCGTTCGGTTTTTTCATCGGCATTGCACCCTCAAAATCGCTTCCGGAAGCATCTACACCTTCGCTTCTTTCCCTATTCTATGGCGTTCTTTCATCACTTTTCATTGCTTTGCACGCTGTTCTCATCAAGAGCTCTCTTCCGTATTGCAACAATTCGACGATACAATTGGCGTGGTGGACGAACTTTGGCTTCGCTATTTTCCTACTTCCGGCTGTTTTCATCCATGGAGAAGTTGCTTTGTTCACCAGCATGGTGAACGACGCCAGCTGGGATGGAACCGTTTTCTTTTGGGGCAGCTGAATCACAGGTTTCTTTGGATTCTTGCTTTGTATCGCGGGCTTGCTAAGCATCAAGATCACGAGCCCAATTACACATATGTTCTCAAGCGTGAGTGGACTTGGATCATATGTTTACAATACTGAGTAACTGGCAGCCGCACGTTCCGTGTTACAAACCCTCTTGGGCGTCTGGATCTTTAACGATATCCTTAACGTGTAAGCTTCACACACATTCTGGAGTATAACAGCTACTGACAGTCTGATGCGTTTAGTTCCCGAGGAGCCTCCATCATAGTCATTCTTGATGGGACAATGTAAATTCAATCAGTCCGGGTTTTACTCTCCCGCTAACAATTTTTTTCAATAGGTATTACACCTGGGTGAAGGCTCTAACACCACCACCCCCTCCACATCGTGCCAAGGACGTCGAGTCCACTGGTGTGGACATGTCATTAAGGTCGAGCAACGAACTCGCTCAGACAAAGGATGTACCTCCTGATTACCCTCAGGAGAAGTAATTTTTCTAAGTTAAAAGGGCTAATATGAAAGGCTATTAGAGGATAAAGGGACCTCCTAACGTCTCATCAATGATTGCACATTGGTTTCGACAGAGCCCAAAGTAAGAACCAAGTACCGCTACGCTGTCTGTACGAGAAAACTAGGCCTCGTCTGACAGATGTCAAATTTTCGTTCAACTCGATTGGCCAGAGCTGATTATGCGGTCCCAGCCGATGGAACTCAGGTATACTTAAGGAGATGGGTTTCCGGAGCATTGGGTCGCTGAAGAAGCAAGGATGAAACAGATGCCGATGACTTCTTTTTCGCCTTATTTATAGTATTTGCACAGGGTGGGTGGCGCTGTAACTCCAGCAGAGGCGATTGAGTGGACAAGGCCTTCTCTTGCCACAGCGCCGTCTTTGAAGATATGGCACCTATCTGATCGCTTACAGATGAGAATTGCATTATCCGGTGGCAGTACAAAAACATCTCCATTTTTCTGAATCGGGTCATCAAACATGATGTGAACGCCACAAAAGTCATCGAAGGGAGGCAATCATGGCTCAACACAAGGCTTTTCAAAGCAATTTCAAAGCTTACGACGATGCAGGATGTGGGCCAAGTCCAAAATGTCAGATCAACAGGCCAATCAAGGCCTATCTTGATCCACGACCTGACAGCACATATAAATTCATTTATAGTTCTGCCCCAGCTCTACCCAGGCCTTGTCCCTCCCTCACCGTGTCATGTCTACTGTCGACCCCGTCGACCCAACCCAAGCTCGTCGTGCCCGTCTGAACGGCTCTCTTCGTCTCAACCAGTGTGATGAATGTCAAAATCGATGTGCAGCTCACAGGTGCCAGTGTGTAAAACTCGGAGGCGTCATCAACTCTGCTTCATCCCAGGAAACGCTCGTGGAACTGGACGATACCACTCGGCTTGAGCGCAAGATGGGAGATACAGAGCTTTCGTACTACCTCCCCGCGCGGGAAAACGGTGTTAACGACATGTAAAGCGATTCCATGCTTGACTTCCATTCGGATTTTCTTGACCGGAAGAAATCTATTTATAGGTACCTTCATCTCGGGTGCCGTGCTCCTCCACGCATCTTAGAACCGGAGCGTATTCGCCTGGTATGGGCGATCCTCAGGGCCCGACACCCCCTTCTTGCTTCCAAGATCGAAATGCACAGCTACGATGATGTTAAATTTGTGTAGGTTGGGGATGCAATCATACGTTCATAGTCCTTACGATTCAATGGCAGCTACACGCCTCCCTATTCTGTTGAAAATGCGTTGGATAATGCGCGAAACAACTTGGAGTATCGCACGCAGACGAAGGATGGTAGGTCCCTAATATGTTTACCGCCTCATTAATTTCTCAAGGTCTTGCACAAGAACTCATCGACTCGTACCTGAACGGCCAGAGAACGCTTTCCAACGATCGCATCTCCTACCTCATAGTGTCATTCCCCAAAGACACTGAATTGGATGGGACCAGTACTAAATGCGAGTTCTTGATCTGTGCTGCCCATTTCTTGGGTGACGGGATGGCTCTTCATCAATTCGCAAACGATTTCTTCTGTCTCTTGGGCTCTTCCACGACCAACGAGCTGGCCTCCCTCTTGTCTGTCGAGTGGAAAGCGCGGTACGGAAAGCTGCAAGACCAGGCAAGCGAATTATTCAAAATATTTTATTACTTGCTGACTTTCTTCCCAGGCTAGCCTTCCAAGCTGTTTAGAAGACAGGCTTCCACCGGTGAAAGGAAAATTCAGCCAAATAGCTTCCCGCGTAGATTTCCAAAGGCACCAGCAGAGGCTCATCGTAAGTTTGGCAGATCCTGTCAAGTCCACAAAAACTCAGACGAACTCCAGGGCGGACACACCTTTCTTCGAAAGTCTAATGCCTCTCGTCACACGGTTGTTCCCACAGTGTCAATCGACGAGAGCCGCACGAAGGATCTTCTGAAACGTTGTAAAGCTCGCGGTGTTTCCATTTCAAGCGCTTTATTCGCTGTCTGCAACATTGCATGGATTAAAACCTCCGGCGAGAAACCAGAAATGCCAACGTGAGATTCCGTCCTCGAAAATGTTCATACAGTATACTTACCGTACGTGATCATGTTAGGTTAATGTATTCTGCTCTCAACCTGAGGCCTTATTTAATGGTTAACAAGGCTTTGAACGACTCTTACTGGTTCCTTGCCATTGGTTACTTCAACGTGATCCTTCCCGGTTTTCTGCCACGCTCTGGCGATCTTGCGGCTACGTTTTGGCACAGAGCACGCTCAGCCAAAATGCAAAGTACAGATGCCGCCAAAAATCCAATGACCATTTCTCGAAGTCGCGAGATGGCTCGCGAGCGGGGCCAACGAGCTCTAGCCTGGGCTAAAGAGGACGACGATAAGGAGCGCGGGGTTTGGAAAGCCCCTCCTCTGGCTCTTAAAAAGTCCGGCCCTCCGTCAAACGCATTGATTGGCCTTTCTCTGCTTGGTAACCTTGATGGGATTTACAAGCATGCGGTCTTCCCAGATATCAAACTCGAGACTCTTACGACGGGGTCGCGACAACGTGCAGGCGGGATGCTTCTATTTGGTTACACCTTTGTTGGAAAATTGTGGCTCAGCGTTGGGTACGATGAGAATGGGTTCCACAAGGACATGGTGGAGAAGTTCTGGGGCAACGTCCTTAGTTGCACAGACGAACTTTTGATCAACTGAAAGTCGCTGTTGTTTGGGTGCATGCCAGGATATGGTAGGACCTTGAATGGACCACGTAGAACAATGAACAATGTGGTACGGACCTAGGGACTTTTTGTAGGACTATCTACTACTTACATCTATAGAACATGTACGGGTACTTACTTATAGGTACATACTTAACATCTTTGTTTCTTTTTGGAACTGGAGTACTAAATACCATTTATCTTTCGCCCTTTGGTACTAAGGTCAATGTCCCAAGCTCCGGGTGTGTTAAGTTGTAGACGGCTCTCCTGCCCGGGAATGTGTAATGGCCTGCACGGCGCGCCCCCTAACCAGATTAATATCTCTGTCGAGTCGCTCAACTGAAGTCGAGGTTGATCTGGATCTTGGGGCCAGGATCCTGAACGGCCTTAGTAATTAGGCAACAATGATATGATTAACAGCAATGCCCTGTGTGTTCCAGAGTCCTGTAGAGACGACAAGAGGATGAGAGCAGGAAGGGGTCAGAACCTCATACAAACCTGTAGCAGCTATCATAAGAATGAAAAGAATGGAACCGTGACGACGCTTACAATCCGTACTTGATGTTACTCAATGGCCAACCATTGAATATGCGTCAAGCGTGTCAACTTTTACAGATCAGGTAGTTCCCGCTGTAACAATCGCGTCCATGTACTCTCCTTCCACCATTCATCCATATGGTCTATGCGCTCCCACAGCGTCTCCTCGTCTACGCCATATATCTCGTATTTACCTCCATCAAGGGGTCGACCCTCTCGTTTGGCTACGTCAAGTGCAGCTTTGTTTTCCCCTCTGTATGAGCTTTGTGAACACCTAGCCGAGTTGACTTCAACACGAACGTACTTCAGCAGTTCCATCAATTCTGTTTGATCAGGGAAAAATAAGCGGGGTTCCAGTACGCCAAGGATACCTAGGGCAGCACGGTAGAGGAAAGAGTCGCCTTCCAGGAGCAGAACATCCCATACACGTGCACAGGCCTCAAACGGTAGGTGATCGAGAAACAGAGGCAGGAGCCAGTCGTTTAAGTATGCAGCGGGGGATATTTGATGCTGTTTGAAGTTGAAGTAAACTTTGAAAGCAAGAGTTAGCCCTTTGATCCTTTGACAAGGGTGACAGCTCACTCTTTGGCATACCATCCGCGAGCAATGTATCGAATATCCTTCGCCAGAGGTCAGTGGACTTGCACAATGACGCGTGTGCTTGGTAAATCTAACCTGCAGTAGGCTTCAACCTATGATAACATGTTGATTAGTTATCAGCTACGGGTGTGGTGAATCCTGATTTACATCTTCGTAAGATCCCTGGCCTCCATAGAAACTCCGCATACAATGCCTCTCTAAAAGATTCCGCATTACAATGAAGCCTTGCTGAACAGGCATGTTGATTAACAGCATCGCAGCGATCTTGGCAGCACCCAAAGTGTATCCTAGACCCTCGTCGCTACGAGATACAACCCACGCACAGAGCATTTCTTTGAGCTCTTCATAGAGAGGACCAGTCTGAGGATGGAATATATGAAGCGAGGGCATAGTCGTCAAAACATCTTCTTCAATCAGGCTCAGGCTAGCTTGCGGAAAGACACCGGAGAGTAGAGCTCTTTTCGCTCGTGCGAGACAGCTGCGGTAATGGTCTGCATGAAAAGAGGCATAGCGATGCAAGTGTCAAAATTTATAGCAAGACAAGTAGAACCAAGCGTGTCGATTGAATATCTACCTTTGCTCAATGCCAATGAATTCCCGACTGCTCGTTCCCACATTGATGCGCGGAGCTTCGTTGGGATACCCTTCCACCAGAGCTTCCGAAGCGCTGGGTTTTTGTGCACGACTTTCCAGTCGGGGACGATTTCTTTCTCCCATACATGTATTGAATCTTCGATGTGCTTTTCTCGAGAAAGACGGCGCTCTTGCAGAGCCTTCCGCCTCTTATCCGCTGTCGAAACATCTGTCAACGATTTGTGCCAGAAATATGACAATGGTTACTGACCTGCGGCACGGCTCTGTTTCATCATCGACTGCCAATCCGCCATATGTTTATTGTCTTCCTGGCGAGGCTTCGGTGGCAAGAACATCGGCCGGGTCTTGCTCCTAACCTTTTCAAACGTGCTGGGGCCTGTAGAACGGGTTGGTCTATGTCCAGAAGGTTTCTGAGGTGGTTTTAACTGAGTGTGCGGGGCGGAGGATGAAGATGGTATAGCTGCCAGGTTGGGATTGGGCTCTAACATTAAGCCAGAGGGCGAGTGGGATATTACGGGGGCAGTTGCACTAAGAGGTCGCTGAGGTGATGGTGGCTGTGATTCTGCTGCGGGAGCTGGAAGAGATTGGGTCGAGTTTGCTGAGTTGGGAGGGTATTCTATGAATGAGGATTGGGGAGTAGTGTGCTCTATTCGATCATCCAAACTCCTCTCCAAGTCTGATGTGAACGAAACACGCTGGGTATGCATCTTCTCAGCGGAAGCATCTATGATGACGTTGGGGTACGGGTTGTTAACTTGATTACCCGTTGTCGGGTCCTCTACAGGTTCTTCCTCTGGCTCATATTTGCCATTGTCAAGCGATATCTGCGAGAACTGATCAGACAATCCAGGGCTCAGAGAGTGGGGAGTTCGAGGTGGTGACGGAGAGTAAGAGCGCGAAACGTGCCCGTTGCCGTTGATATCGAGTGTAGAGACGGATAAATTCTGGCCTTCAAATAATCCATTGGAAGGCGCATAATCTTCCGTGGCCCAAGCACTTTCCATAGGGGGCATATTTCGTGCAATCTCCTGCCTGATTGCTTCTGGTGAGAACTGGTATGCAACTTCGTTGGCGTCGCCGTCGGAGAACGCATCGTCGAGATCGAATGCAGAAACACGGTGAATTGGAACTTCCAAAGGAACCTCTGAGAGGTCATCCATCGAAGGGCAAACGGAGTGATGCTCGGAGGAATTAAGGAACAGTGGCTGTACCCGTTCGGACTCTCTCCAAATGATCGCTGAAGTCCTCCTTGTCCTTGCAGGGCACTCCTCGTCCCTCTTTCCTACTGAACATACTCTCCACCCATCGTTTATACCTCTTCTCCACCCCGGTGAGCAACAGTGCCTGGAGTCCCTGGGTCTGATTGCCTTTCGTTACCGAAAGATAAAGGCTGCATCCAACAGGCTTTCTCGCTCCTCATCACGCTCCATATGTGCCCTCTGCGCGACTCTCGACCACATCTTGAGGAATGAGTACGAGTCCCTTGTCATCGAAACCGAGGCAAAGATTCTGAGACGCGACGCTGATCTGGTCGCAAGCGGTTCTTTCGTGCCGCTGTCATCCATCCGTGCGACCTTCTCAGAATGGGACGCCCCCCTTGCCGCACTTGCCTCGCTGGTCGAGGATTTGGAGTCAGATAAACATTGGAGACCAGGACCATTGATTGACATGCTGTTGTCACGCTCCCACACTGGTGTTCACCGTGTCGCGGACATTCTATCACGTCTTTCCGTCGCGGTGCAACGTGTATGGCGAACTCAGCTAACAGCTTTTCTCGTGCACGGATCCGTTTCGAGTGTGGATCCCATCGCGTCCGAAAAATACGCCCTCCTTGAGGGATCCATACCTTCATGTGTTTCTGCACAATCCTGCGACTCCATAGCCTATGTTGGGCGCGCAATCGGCACTGTCAAAGCAGCTAAATGGCAGAAGCAGCTTCCTCAGAGTCTGACAGTAGCGCACACCACTCTTTTAGAGAATGTCCTGCCTGAAGATCAGCACGCATTTGATCTCGTCATTTCACACATCAGAACCAATGTTAGTGAATGGCTCTGGTTGAATGTTTTGACTCAAAAAGATGTAGAAGACGCAGTTGAATCACTGTGAGCAGCCTCTGAACGTCTTGAACTCAGAGCTGATGAGCCTTTCAGAGCCAACTATTTTCTCTTACGCAATGGAGAGTTCAGTCTCTCGGTTATCCGCGAGATCGAGCGCCTTAAACTCTCCCGTTTAACAATACGCTCTGGACCAACGTCTATGATCCGCGAACAGGATTTAAATCTTGCCCTTCTTCGCTCTTCTCTCGGTACAACAGCACAACAGGATCCAGCACTTACCCATCTACGTTTTTCCCTCCCGTCTGGGCCACTCCGACCACTTCTTCCATCGCTCGCAAATCCAGCTCCTATACCATCAATATCCCCTTCAACATCACTTTCGACACCAGGGTCACTGGATTGTCACTTATTCACGTCCCATCTACTGGGTACACCACTGACTTTGACATACAACGTCACTTGGCCACTTGATCTGTTCCTTCACCCAGTAGACCTTAACGCATATGCTGGTCTCTTTTCCTACCTTTCTGCACTTCGTAAGACCCACGTGCGGGTCCAAAGCTGCTGGACTTCCCTCTCCAATGCTCAGCGAGCTCGTCGGCGATGGACAGGGCTCGGAGAAGGCGGTACTGCAGAAGATATCGACTTGCGGAGCAAATCGTTGCGCTGTGGGTGGGGCATTGTTCGAGACATGGTGTGGTTTCTAGATACATTATTGGGATACATCATGATGGATGTCGTCGATGTGGAGTTTAGGAAACTGATGGAAATCCTGAACAAAAAGGTTCCCACTGGCGTTGATGGTGCTCTATGGATAGAGACGCCTATCCGTCCATTTTCAAGCGATCCTTCGTCGATCTCGAAACTACCTGCATCATCCAGTACAGCTTCCAACTCGACTTCCTCGCCACTGGACTTTACCACCCTTCGCGCCATCCACACAACCTATCTCGATCGGTTGTTAACTGGGTGCCTGTTAACGAATCCGACGCTGACATCCATTATCCGCCCTATATTAGATATTTGCGAACGATTTGTCGCGCAGGTTGAACGATGGGGTGGAGATGTTTTACCGGCACTGTTATTCGAGGGAAGCCTGAACGGCGGGGACGAGAAGGTCGGAGCTATGGTTAAAGAGCGGTGGTTAGTTGTGGCCGAAATCAATGATGTGGGTGGTTCCAAGTTCTCGCAGCGTTTCTCGTCGCTCAAGTTATAGGAAATAGACACTACAAAAGACACTTGATTCGTTCTTTGAGCAACTCTCGTTGTCCATATCCCAGCAACCTTTTACGGCCGCGACTGACGCCTCGAAGTCGATTCTCATGAATGCGAGCATGGCAAATCACACGACATTCAATATCTCTAGAGGTGCGAAGGGCCTGGATGGAGGATTAGGGGAGGTTCGGCGGCATGTCGAGCGCCTGTTGCTGAGGTTGGACTTCAACGGCGACTTCTCTAGACGTCGGGATAGTAAAGGACACACGGCGGATATTCTTGCAGAAGGGGGACTGACATAAGGATATACCATCTACTTGTATATCGTTCATGACACCGATAAGATCGCTCGCTATATGTGATCGCGTCAAGGGTTGACCAATAAATTTTATTTGTCTGCCTTCACCAGGCTGGCAACGCTGGCTACTTAATGTTCCGTCTACCGCGTTGCGTGGCGACAGACGTGATAAAGCAGGGGCTAGAGGTACGTTATATGGTGTAATCTGATTTGATAGGACGGCGATAATCAAGGAGACAGACCTCCTGGAAATTCCGAGCAATGGGCTCTGGTCCAAACACGGGACAGCGTCTCTCCCATCAACTACAACTACTCCGCCCAGTCCACAACATGTCTCGTTCGTATACCTCCTGCCTCGCCAGAATCTCTACATACTAACACCCCATTCAGAGTACACACCGCGCCTTATTGGTGCACCCAACACTCTTGGTAAAATTTCCATCGATCTCCGTGATCAGACCAGCCCAGCTGACCATCATGCACACGCACAGAGCACCGTGTGTTCGTTGAGCAGAACGGAGCTGTTGTTTCTCCTTTCCACGACATCCCTCTCTTCGCCGATCAGAATAATGGTATCTTCAACATGGTCGTCGAGGTTCCCCGCTGGACCAATGCGAAGATGGAGATCTCCAAAGAGGAGGCCTTCAATCCCCTCAAACAGGACATAAAGAAGGGCAGGTTGAGATATGTCCGCAACTGCTTCCCACACCACGGATACATCTGGAACTACGGCGCCTTTCCCCAAGTAAGCCCATATATTGTCGCTAGCTTCCTCTTCTTATTGCAAATCCATTCCCATCGCAGACCTGGGAGGACCCCACTCAGTCCCACACGGAGACCAAGGCCAAGGGAGACAACGATCCCCTCGATGTTTGCGAGATCGGCGAGCAGGTCGGCTATGTCGGCCAAGTCAAGCAGGTCAAGGTCCTCGGTATCATGGCCCTGCTCGATGAAGGCGAAACCGACTGGAAGGTCATCGTTGTCGACGTTCAGGATCCCCTTGCATCCAAGTTGAACGACATTGAAGATGTTGAGCGCCACCTCCCTGGTTTGATCAGGGCGACCAACGAATGGTTCAGGTATGCTATTGATATGCACTACCCATCGTCATGTTATTAACTTCCTGTGCTTCTAGGATCTATAAGATCCCCGACGGAAAGCCCGAGAACACGTTCGCTTTCTCCGGCGAGGCCAAAAACAAGAAATACGCTACCGAGATTATCCACGAATGCCATGAGTCCTGGCGCCGTCTGATTACTGGCGAGTCGCCGGCCAAGACCTCCGCCTATGATCTATCGATGTATGTTCCTTCTGATATTCCTGGCTACTCTATCTAACCTGCCGCATCCAGTTCCAACATCACCATCCAAAACTCTCCTGGTTTCGTACGCAGGGATGACCCTTCTTATACCAGTACCCCTGCTGATTCGAGGAGGCCTCCCGCACCCATCGACCCTTCTGGTAAGCGTTTTTTTTCGGAGGGAATTGACCATCGGCTCACTTTCGTTAAGTTTCGAAGTGGTTCTACATTTCGTCAGCCCAGGTCTAGTGTACGCTGAAATACCTAAAGCAAATAGATGTTTCTTGTCGGACTGTGACAATGAGCTACTTGCCATGAAGTCGTCATGTCTGCTTATCACGGCAAGTCATCATAACTGCTTATACTCTCCTAAATCACCACGCCCCAATAACTCGAAGCAAGAAGCGACGAGTTCTGGTGTCGAACATTTCTAGTATGCCCCCCCCCCTTAAATGCACCGACGGCAGTATTTGAGTATAAGAGAACACGCTTAAGACCGCTTGGACTGATCATAAGGCAGGTTTGCTTCGTTGGTGGCCTGCCCCAAGTCCAGTTGCTGATTGCGGTAGAGGACATGCATGGTAGGCAAAAGTTGACCTTACGCGGAGAACAATAAGTATCAAACGCCATTGTTGGTTGTGCCTCTGGGACTTGTAAGTGTGTAACATATTCGCTGGTTCCTGTGCTGAAGAGACGAGACAGTGGACGTGACACCCGAGAGCGACACGCTGAGAAACAAATTGTGGCATCAAATACTAATAGCTCAGCACCAGAGTGTGAGGATGAGCCTGAAATATACATTGAGGGTATGGTATTCTAATATGTAGGTAAATTACAACCCTTTCAAGCGTGGAGTTCACGGTCGCTGTTTTTCTCCTCCAAGATCAGGTTGTGCACTGGGATATCGGCAGTATCGATCAGATATCGATGTAACCGTCCAAGTTCCTGAGAAGCCGAGGCGTGAGTGAACAGTGCGGAAACACGATGCTATCACATACCTTCCAATGCAGAGAACACCGAATATTCATTTGTGGTTACGCGGGTAACGGTGTGGGTCTCCAGGACCTTTCCAGGTTTGCCGCCTTTCTTGGGGCTAGGCTCCGAGCGTTGATAGGTGAAAGTGAAGGGGGGCTCGCCAATCAGGGTAAAGACTATCTCAGCCTGGTCACCTGTAGCGGCAGAGAGGGTCAATACTATTCTGCATATTGATCTAAAGTATGTACCTTCATGGATATCCTGGAAAATCTTCTTTCCATGGCCAACCTGAGCGGAGGGAAGTGGATGCACTGTGAAACGCAAGTCCGCAACTGCTGCTTTGCAAAGCTTTTGTTGGTGAGCGATCGAGGTAATGGTAAATTCACCCGGCTGTTGCTGGAGGAGCGAGAAGGGAGACACTTTGGCTTCATGAGTGTATGACTTGCCAATGATGCGATATCTATGGAGTGGCACATCAGGATATACTCTGGTAAAAATCAAGGGAACTACAAACCCGATATTCCAAGGAGGTGTGCCTTCGAGTTGGAATGAAATGACCTCGCCCACACAATAGTCCACTCGTCGGTCGAATGGAATGATTGCAGCGGTCTCAGCTACATCGACCCAGATCGAGGTGGACAGAGGATCCAAAGTCGCAGGAGCGCAGTTGGAAGCGTCGTGGACGGACTCAACTGTGACGAGATGGGGGCCGATGAATTTAAAGGTGTATGAAGGTAAATCAATCTTCCATGTATGCTCAAGTACCTCGACAGTTATCGTATCGACCTGGCTAGTCCCCAGGCTCTTGATAGAAAGTTTAAGCGAGAACGGAGGGGTTCCATCCAGTAACACCATCCCATCGGTTGAAAGAGCATCCAAACGAATGAATGCGTCGTTCAAGCAGTAGGCCAGACGATTCCGGTTTTTGAAGCGAGCCAAAGGACGCATAGATATTTCTTGCTCAAATAATAGCCGCTCGTTTCGAGGAATGACGGCGTTCCTATGTTTCGCGAGGGGGTATTCCGCATCGCCGATCTGTTTGACCTCGTAGTACATGCGGCCAGGATGCGACGTTTGCAGTTGGAAGCGCGTGTGGGGTTGAATGCTATTAAAAATAGGCTGATCTATAACTTTAGTTCCTCCATTGTCATTTTGCGCAATGTTGTACATGATCTGGAAAGGCGGGCGGCCTGTTCTGTGCTTTTAGTAATGGGACAGGGGAGTCATCGAGATGGGCTGACCCTTCAAGTCGAGATCCACATAGTCAACAGTGCCCTCACACACGGCAGGCAGGATATGTGAGCCGTTATGATGTTCGTAAATTGACTTCGTCTGGGGCGAAAGTTTCGCAGAAGGGCGTGGTATCCATTTCACTTCGTGGGTTGAAGCATCGGCGATGATTGACCCTGGACAATGAGAGTCGGCAACCTGCGACGAATTTTGAAGATGTTTGGCAAGTA
The DNA here is from genome assembly GCA_018851285.1 of Lyophyllum semitale. NCBI lineage: Eukaryota > Fungi > Basidiomycota > Agaricomycetes > Agaricales > Lyophyllaceae > Lyophyllum > Lyophyllum semitale. The sequence continues at coordinate 10,808 of JABCKH010000014.1, read as the reverse complement.
GGAAGTAACGCTAATTACCTCTATGAGCTCGTATATACCCTTTTGAGTCACGACAAGATTATCATTGGGGTTCGTGAGGGTCCTTGTCAGGACTTTGCCGTCGTCAGCTTGACGATATTTGATTCGCCAGGGCTGCCGAATTGTCACAACTTAATGGTATAGAGAGATGACGAATATAATTGACTGACTCCATCGCCCGTTAGTCGTAGAGGCAGACCTGCAGGCTCATTTTCCAGAACAATGACATGCCGCTTGTTTTCGCTACCATAGAATTTCACCGTGGGCTGTCAAGAGAGTTTCGACAACGGTGAAATGCAATCTTGCGTGAGCATATATTTGTTTACCTTGGTTGCTCTGACATCGACCGAAATGCCCGGAACGGATACTGGTCGCTTGCACTTGTATGCGTCTTCAATGCTTACTGGATTTGTCCAAGAATTAGCTATGTCGTGAGGTAGTCGGTGTAAGACCAACCGATATTGATCTCGAAAGTCCCGCCATCATTTTCTAGACCTTTTGGAATGGGTATTTGGATTATCTTCCTGGGTACCTCGATCCCTTGGATCTGTAGGTTCTCCGTACTCCTGGAACCGACTACTTGCATTTCGAGGTTCCAGGGGCCCGTTCCCTAAAGAAAAGGAATATCATAAGTAAGTCTCAACGGTGACCGATGATCCTCTTACTCTTAGGTCGACATCAACAGATACAGTACCACCATCACAGCTACTGATCCTCCTCTTGTTCCCAGCATGGGTTGTGACGAAGTCCGCAGCAGCAAGAGGGTGTATCACTTGATCGATACTAGGACCCTTCAATTCCACTTTTTTGTAATTGGTATCGCTTAGTTGGGTGAAGGTGAATTTGTAGTGGCCGCTGCGGTCCGGTTGAAGAGTCAATTCTCCGCGAGAGGTCGCGAATGTCTTTGATAAGTCTCGAGGTGCCTCATTGTCACGTTGCATGCGGTAATGCACTTGGAATGGAGGTGTGCCATGCATGACTAGGGAGGCAGATACCCCAGTATCTCCAGAACTAGATATAGAAAGTTTCAGAGCTAATCCAATCTCGGAGATATGTCGTACCATTCGTGGATTCGTTTCCATTCTATCTCTGCAGTCGGCAGGGGCTTCTCTACGACCTTGCAAGTGTCAGGGGCGAGGACATCACCTGAACACCACTAAACACCATTTAACACAAATATGCTCAGGAAAACAATACGACACTAACCTTCCCTTGCACTCCCACAATCACATAATCTCCCGGTGCGTTTGCACGGACATCCAACCCTCTCCTATTTCCCTGCGTCTTGAGAGTTTTTTTCCAGGGTTTGTAACGTTTACTCCCTTTGCTACCAGCCTCGGGATCTGGAGAAGGTTGGTACTTCAACGAGATTTCCCATGGGGAATCGAAGTCGTCCGCATCATTCACAGCTACATTCAACGGCGCTTCACTTCCAATAAGAAGAGAGGTCGGCGAACCAGGCCCGCAATGTTTGAACGAGACCATTGGCCGACGAAGCACCATCAATGAGCGAGTAGTTTTTGTCTGGGTAACTGACCCAGATGCACTCGCTGAGGCATCAGAGCCTACGCGGACCACATTGCCAACACTATCCATCACTTCCTCAAGAGCATAAAGATATGTTCCTGGCGCATCCAATGATACCGTCAAAGGGATATTCAATTCTTGCACCTCGCCTCGTGCTGTCCCTACCGCAGGCAGATTTTGGCCGCCATTATCCTCGATACCTTCCACCAGGAAGTGTTCCCGTCGTCCATTGATTGTCTTTAACCAACGAAGACTCAATGGTGGTACACCAAGCACTTTGATCATCAGCTGTAAGTCGGAATCGTGTCCACCGCACCGCACATGGTTTTTGGTCGACTCGTCATCGACAAATTCCACGTTGGGGCATGGGACGACGGTGACAGTTGAGGGATAAGAAAGACGAGCTTGCACATGGGAATGGTCAAGGACGCTTTCGAGACGGAGTATCCCTGGTTTTGAGAGTCGGATGTGAACAAGGGATTGTGTTTTCTGTAGTAAGGCATTTTGAGGTTCTTGAATGGCGTCATCATCATCATATTCATCGTAATCATCAGAGTCGCGGGTGGCTACAGTAGGCCGCGATACCTGGAGCGCTTCAAGACGATCCTGTTCAATCGCCTTCAAATCCTTTGCCGTCAATTCAACAATTTCAGGCTTTTCGTCAACCTCGTGACCGAGGGGTGTTAAGGAATAAGTTAGTCCAGCCAGATTGGTGTTGTTCAGTAGGACCGGGATCAAAACAGAGTTATCGGGAGGGGAAAGGCAGAATGAAAGTGCTTGGGGGTTTAGCTGAGCGGTGCTGATTGGGGACATCCGAACCGTATGTTGACCAAGTAGATGGGCATCCTTTGGGCCGGATACAGAAAATAATCCAAACATACTGAGAGGAGCCATATAGTGGAGGAAACTGGAAGCTTCTGGTGTCGCAGGCAGTCCTTGTAAATCTATAATTTTTGGTTAATGACATCCGTTGCAGTCAAAGGGTAGTGGCATACTCGAGGAGGATGAAGAGACGAATGCGCCCGACTTTAATGGCAAGTTGAGGCTAATTCCTCCAAACATTAGCCCGTCGAAGAACCACAAAAGGGCGATTTGGAGCAGAACCACCGCCTTGCTGTAGGTAAGTCGAGGTATCCGAAGCTGAGTGAGTATTGCGCAATATGCAAAATCAACGAAGAGCCATTTTCTGCACTTCGCGATACCTTCGTCTCCGCTAACAAGGTACCAAGAAAAGTCGACTATTTTGACTGCCTGTAACGAGCGTGAGAAGAGCAGCATGGCTACAATGCGAATCCATCACCTGGCATAAAAGTCCTAAGCTGAGGTAGTATAAGCGCTGGGATGGTACGTCCAAATACTTCTCCTGAATGAGGGGGGGACGAGGTGGCTGCTTTTTGTCAGGCGCCGGCATGACGAGGCGCTGAGCGTCAATTAGATACGCCTAGTTCAGAATGAGGAAAGACAGAGACGACCGGTGTTGTGCTGGAATGCTATAGAGCACTTTTGTGGTGGTTGCTGTTAAAAGATGTTGTCACAATGCACGTGATCGCATTTGACGTTCTATTGTCCCACCAGTGCCACTGTAACTGTCCCGGTGACCCCACGAGCGCTTCCTGCTATCTATATATCAGCCGTCAGCTAGTTCTCCGCAGCATCACCCCCCAGAATGGCGTCTCTCCCTCCTCTTCCAAAGATCGAAGGAGATGTCGACTTGCTGCTCGATGTCTACACCCACCACTCCCTCAGATTCGATGGTGCTCCACTGAACGATGATTACGGGGACACAGATCGTCTTGCTGAGCTTGGTGCCCATATCCTTGACCTCGTCGTTACCTTTCATTACTATTCCAAGAAGCCAATGCTAACGGCGATGCAAATAGCTGTACGTCGGCTGAGAACCTGATCGAACATGCACAACTAATCTTGGTTCAGGAATTGAGAACTTGTGCACTTTCAGACGAGAAGCTCGAGTCTTGGTTGGACTCCTATGCATTAAGAAACAAGTTACGCTTCGCTCCCGGAGAGAAAGACGCAGTTGGTACACCAACGGTATTGTCATCTTATTCGAACTTGAGTAGGCCTAAACCGTATTTATTTAATTTGTTACAGGAAATTCGTCGGTTTTTCAATACCTATATTGGTGCTCTACATATCCGCAATGGAATGTCCACTATCCAAGACTGGATCTCTCGATTAATCGATCCCGATGCCGAGCCAATTGCCTTCCAACAATTTCCTGCACCTGTTCCTGACATGCCCCTTGGACAACAAACCTGGAGCCCTCCTCCCTCCCAACCTCCCAGCTCTCCTCCTCCACTTCCTCCTAGCAGCTCACCTTCAGTCAATATGGGAGTCTCCAGTTTGGTGTCCTTGGCGCTTGTCAACCAGACTGCTGTACAGCGAGGTGTCGCAGTAATGTACTCCGCAGAACAAATTGGCCCGTCCCACTTGCCAACATGGACTGTGAAATGCTGCAGTAAGCGCAACCTCCATTTTCTTCCAGCCTTCGCTCATGTTTGACCAGTGAACGGGGTGGAACAAGGTCGCGGAACCGGGAAAAGCCAGAAACAAGCCAAAGAAGAAGCAGCTCGACAAGCCTGGGCTAGGATGGGGTGGTAGTCGCAGTAAGTGGAGAGTGGACTCATTATGTTAGACTGTCAGACTGCCAGAAGTTTTGACTGTTTTCTTAGACGACAAGAAGGCAGGCTGACAGTGTAACGTAATGCTCGCCATGCTCTATAGTTTTCTTTTTTCTCTGATAGGACCGTTTTGATATGAATTTCGGTCCAGATAATAGGCCGTATGTGAGTTCCGACTGTTGTGTACTTGTAACATGTGTATAAATCAAAGCTTGTATTCTCAAGTATGGGTATGATGTATCCTTGATAAAATACGTGAAGCTTAAAGGTTTGCTAACTTATGAAGATAGCAAGGTTGTGCGAAATGCAGTGTCGTTCTCGAAAAACTTAGAAAAGCAGATCTAACCAAAGTACCAGAAGAGGAGATACGTGCCAACTAGCCCAAGAAGAATTTTGACTTGAGGGTCAAGGTTGGTCACCTTCCCAGTCGCTTGGTTAAGAGTGTTTTGTATATCCATCTTGTCAACGGGCGCTGGGCCACCGCCCAGCGTTTGACCTTTTCCAGAGAAAGCTCCAGACGACGAAGGACCGGAGTGTCTACGAACAGCATCCTCGAGGGCGCTAAGTAGCATCATGAGACCACGATGAGGTGACAACAAGCTGCAGGTAGTCTTGACAAACTCACGCTTTGTTTGCTCCTCGCACTTGATCCACCTTTTGCCCTCCCTTCAAAAACACAAAGGTTGGCCTATGTGTCACGGGGCAATGGTTTACCAATAAACTGATGTTATAAAATACAATGGCGTACATGGCTGAAACCGCATAGCGACTTGCTACATCTTTACCGATGTCCACGTCGCACTTGAGGAAGTTGACACCTTTGTATTGCTTCGAGAGCGCTTCGAACGTCGGTGCAATTGCGTGGCATGGGCCGCACCTACGATTTTCCGTTAACAAGTAAACACAAGGTTTCGCAGTTGTATCATATGAATAAACTTGCCAAGTTGCATGGAAGTCGATGACCTACACCGACACCCGTCAAGGTTTATGAGCAATTAATAGATGCTTGAACGGAAGCAAGACGCTCCTACCGAGAGTTGATCCTTCGATTTAGACAAAATTCCATCCAGCTCGGATATAGAGGCTACGTGAGTGATAGACATGGCTCTGGGAAGGAAGTGGGCGACAACTTGGAATCATGCAGCACTGCCAGTGCGGGCCCGGAGTTAATGACGGAAGTCACGTGGTACAGCTAAGGGTCCACTGGCACCTATCGCCTTTCTCTTACCACTACCGCCACCATCTTACATAAAACGCCTTCAAGGATAGCTCATCCTCAGTAACTTTCTGCTACACTACCCACCAAAGTAAAACTCGCATAACATGTCTGGCCGTGGAAAGGGTGGAAAGGTATGACCCAGTGTTATGCTTCTGAGCAGTCTCAACGTCGTTTGCTACAGGGACTTGGAAAGGGTGGTGCGAAGAGGCACAGGAAGATTCTCCGTGATAATATCCAGGGTATTACCAAGCCTGTGAGTCGACTCTTTTCTTGACCATCCCTTCCAAATCCCATGGTTTGGTGCCACACACAGGCTATCCGTCGTCTTGCCCGTCGTGGAGGTGTCAAGCGTATCTCTGGTCTCATCTACGAGGAGACTCGCGGTGTCCTCAAGATCTTCTTGGAGAATGTTATCCGTGACTCCGTCACTTACACCGAACATGCTAAGCGGTATGTTTCCACCTTTAATTCGGTGCAAAACGATTGACTCACCTTTCTCTACTTTCCCACAGTAAAACTGTGACCGCTCTTGACGTCGTTTATGCGTTGAAGCGTTCTGGCCGCACTCTCTATGGATTTGGTGCATAGGCTCCTTTATGGGTATCTTGTTCTTAATTTCCTCGACCTATAGTATGTAGTCCACATGTTTCCCATAAACTGAATACATGAAGTTCTTAATTGAGAAGTATTTAGAGTTGTCCTACACGAATATGATGCAGTAATATATCTCATACGGTGACCCGTTCCTGCGCATAGTTTGTTCTGATGTTTATGATCTAATTAATAGATGTTTGGTGGTGTCGGGGACTAGGTGATAGAGGATAGAATGACGTGACCACGTATGTAGGAGGGATGTTTGCTGTAGGAGGGGAGACTGTATTCTCCGGGTTGTCCTCCGGATCTAGTAAGCAGCAAGGCGGGACCGAGGAATGATGTTCTGGCATAGAGGAGAATTCCCGTGGACATACGACGAAAGGATATTAGCACCCGGTCTGCTGCGTTCCCCAGCGGACGATGCTCGACGGCGGCGGGGCGACAGTCCGCTCACTTTTTTTTAACGAACGATATTAGTGAGCGGAGAGGCGCGCAGTCCTCCACCACAGCTGGGTTCGTCCACGTTATCGCGTGGTGTGCAGTGTGTCGCTGACCTCTTCTATACGTTTCATCCATTCGTTTATGGTTTCGCCACAAACGGGGCAGCTGCTGGCGGTATGTAACAATTCGTCGCTCTGATCGTTTTGGGTGAGTCAGGGTGGGGGGAGAAACTCGGGGGCTCCATCTTTTCAGCCATAAGTTTGGTAATAACGTTCTTCTTCACAACATGCAACAATCGTATCCTCTTGCCCTGAAGTGGATGAAGCAGTAGCGGGGAGCACGAGAATGATAAAGGTGTCAAGATCTTCTCTCCATCGACAACTTTCTTCCCAGAGGCTTCCACCCTCTTGTCATCCACCATATATTCAAATCTCCGCTGCAGCTTCGAAGTCGCGGTTTCTTCGCCAGGAGTATGTGGCAGAGGAAAGGATAGTGTCTCGTTTCCGCGAACAAAATAAACACCATTTGCATTTAGACCCAGAGATGCCGTGTCGTGATATGTAATCCCGCGATTCTTCTCCATTGACAGTGATCCGTCGCAGAACAGGAAGATCCTCGAGGGGTGTATAGTGGAAATTAAATATTTGCCTATGTGTGGGTCTGAATTGCGCAGCCACTCTGGATATCTGGGCTGACGTAGCCGGTATACTTGAAGCGGGCCAAAACTCCTCGGAAGCCTTCTTGGTCAATCAGTACTTCGACGCCTGTTTTGGCTAGCCATGCAAAGCTTTTGGGAAGATTGCGCTTGAAACGTGGTGAAGATGCTCGAGGTCTTTGGGGTGAGGAAGGCGCCGAGTAACACTTGGATTCCAAGGTCGCTAGTGTGGCTGCAAAGGCCAATTGTCGAGTAAGCGCGTCGACCGGATTGTCTTTGTCTGCCGCTTGGTTGTCGCACTTTCCGGCAGTCGGGCAGGATTCACTCGGCTGGAGAGATAGCGGGACCAATGATGGTTGAACATTGAGGCCAGATAGGGTCTGCAATGCTGTGACATCGTTATTGTTCGTCTGTAAGCCAGGCGATAGTGATGCGCGAGATAGACGGGCGGGGAGTAGACCATCAGAAGTAGAGCATTCTCGTAATCTCATTTGATCTCGAATGGCTGTAGTATCACTACTCGGAGACCAAAAGACAGAAGTCTCGACTAGGGTCGCTAGTCTTTGGCTGTAACACGCTTTATCGGACGACATTGATGTGGACTGCGAGGCAGGTGAAAGAGGGCAAGGAAGATCAGAGACGTCGTTTGCCAAGAGCGTCGAAATGCGGGGTCTCTCGAACTGCTCAGAAGTTGGTGACCAGGATCATCCGGCGTCGTGAGCCTTGCCTCTTCTGTGTATCGGTCCAAAAGTACCGACTGTACCTGTCACAGTGCTGACGCTAGAGCTGGCAATTATCCCAAGTCCGATAGTACCATCACTGGCATGAGCAGTAGACAGAGGTCGTTCAGAATTATCCCCTCGGTATAGAGGTCGAGCTCCACGTGGATTTCTGACCATGACCAGGTGGTGGTTAGCTGGGTCGGACTCGAGATTGGCGAAGGGGGCGTTAAAGTAGACAAGGCGATTGGATCCAATGATAGTGGGGGGTGAGGATGAGAGTCATATAGATGCATGGGTTCAGGAGTAGTTAATGCCAATGGTTTGTGGAATGACAGAAGGCGGATATTTACGGTTGTTTGATATGATAAATTCAGACAGCAGGAAGTTGGTAGGAAGAGGGAATTGCGGCCTAAGGGGTCAGAGCTGGATCAGAGGGTAACACTAACGTATATTATGCGTTTGTCTACAATAGAAGCAGTCACCCTTGCTTTCAACTTCTTCCGTTTGAAATGTCTCCTTGAGCTACACGACGTTTGATACTTTCTTTCTTTTCTATGACAAGGGCTTTGTTCCTGAGCAAGCAGTAATCGCCAAACTCGTTGCTGCTCTGCCAAACTTCTCCTGGAACCCAGAAAGCCCGCGTCAAGAGACGGGAGTGTCTCGCATCGATGAACGGTGTGCAAAAGACGCGTTCCCATGTCTTCTCATCAATAGCGTACCGAGGCTCGAGAGGAGACGCAACGGGATGCAAGGGGAAGTCGAGGTCTATGAGATAATCGCAAGTGTTCACCGGGACCTTGAGGGAAATTAAGCTTCGGTGAACATAAATAGGCAACTTATAAACCACTGACATAGTGCGACGGCTCCTCTTTGTTGAGATCGTTCTGCCCTTCAGGAACGTGGCTTGTCCCAGGCCGTAACCACCAACTCGATAATCCCCCTTGAGCAGGAACATCTTTAAAATGGCCTGGCAAAAGTCCGGAGAATTCAGTCTTGACGAACTCGACGGAAACACCATCAGGGACAAGATAGCTTCCAGGGAAGCGATGCCACTCCTTCGCAACACAGAGTTTGAGGTCAAAGTGTTTTATGGGCGAGAGATCGATACGTGGCCTTTCATCCACAGGCGTATTCGAGTACGTAGGGAGAAGCCCTGTTTCATTCAAAAGGCGCGGGAGCTCTTTCGTTTCCAATGCCCAGACGACAGTCATGGGAGCGTGGTACTAGTTCCAAAGGGCCATGATGCGAGAAAGGGATAGGATGGATGTGGCAACGACGGCGGACAGGGTGAATCGGGCAAATATTAAAGATTGAGATGCCTGAAGACATTATTTAGTTATCGAAAAACAAAACAACAGAAAACTCACTCGGTACGGGGAACTGGTGAGTTTGATGAAAAGCGCTTCTAGCCAACCGCGCATAAGGTACAGAGTAACGGCTGCGTTGAAACAAAGTAGAGGGTAGGCAGGGAACATGAAGCGTTCTTCTTTGTGCGCTTGAAAGGTTAAGATTCCAAGCCAAAGATAGAACGGCAGCAGGCGAATGGCCAGAAGGGTGAATGGCGAGCTCTCGCTAGCGGTTGGCTTCATCATACCAAGTCGTTTCGCATCAACGAAAAAGGTCACCGCGAGGGTGGGAAGAGACAGGAGAGCTAACGGGACAAGGAAATTGAAGTTCAGGACCAGGTTGAGGAAATAATAGTTCCAAGGGGATGTTCCATAAAGGTCGGGTCCTCGCTCAGCACCGCCGAAGATGTTGTAGCGAACAATATTCCAAGGAACAATTGCAAGTTTCCCATATGCAAGGCTGTCAATGCAAACAACAGGAATCTATGCATCAAAATTGAGTGGTGAGTGATGGAAGGAGAAAAGGTCGTGTTCACAAATATGAGAGACGCAGCAAGTCCTGCAGCGAGGATGCGCTTCCATCGCTTAAGTATCCAAGACTGGTACACGTCTGGAGTAACGTGGTCGGCACCAAAAACAAACAGTTCCTCAAATACGAAGGGGACGGCCAGGGCTAATGCGAATGGCCACCCCACGATCGCTCCTACGGCAAAGGCTAATGTTGCCAATAAGGTCCTTCGGGGGTTGCTATAACTAGGCCGGTCCAATGCATACGAGAACGCAAACATGGTCATATACATCGCAAGTGACGAAGGAAGAAATGCTATTACAAGAGTAAGAGACACGTTCACACAGGAAACGGATCACATACCTGCGGAGGCGTTCCACATTCCAGCACTGGAAAGGAGCATGAAGAAGAGGTAACGTCCGACTCTTTCGTTAATTTTCTCAACCACTGTCCTATAGAATTTGGCTTCCGCAATGACGCAGAGGGCTGATAGAAACATTCTGACAGCAAAGAACACTGGCCGCTAGAAAACAAGAATCAACTCTATGTTTGTTTCTTCCTGCTAGTCTCGGACGCCTTACCTTGTCAGCACCAAGCAGGAAGGTCACAATACGAGTCGGAAGCAAATGCAAAAGGATGTACGCCCAGCTGCGAATGGAATATTGAGGAGAGGTCTCCCAGGTCTGGAATCCAGAGCCTCGATCCAAGAAGTGTAAGGGTTCCCAAAAGTTGAAGACTAAGATGTAGTAGGATTCAGTAGCTCAAGAGCGCGTTCTGAGGCTAGTACCTTCGTCGCAGTCATCTATGTTGGAGTACATCGCTCCGGTTATCCGGATAAGCATAAGAATGCGAATAGCAACAGAGAAGCTGGGAGCCCATGGGCGACGTTGGGCTCTACAGCGGGTGAATGGACGAGAAAGGGAAAAGAGATAGAAGATGTACCTACGAAGCTGATCCTGGAGGATTCCGGTGTGTCTTGCTGGTTTTTTCTCGGCTGGTTTTGTCTCTGGTCGACGCAAACGAATGTGTTGCACACCCGACGGTGTTGACATTGTGGCGGCAGGACAAGGCGTTTGTTGCAAATATGAACAAACTCGGCTTTTACTCGATCTAGTGCGGATCTCGGAGCAAATCTCGAT